>PVJI01016652.1:0-37698 GCA_004026765.1 Micronycteris hirsuta | reverse complement strand
AGAGAGAGAGAGAATTGTTCCATCTCAGGTAGTCTGTTCTGTTCCAGTCGGAGGGTTTGTATTTTCAAATTAAACTGCCTTCCGAATGAATGGATAAATAGTGGATATAATGGAAAGGATCTTACCAGTGAAATACCTGGGCTTCCTAGATTTATCACATTAAAATGTAAGTCAGGTCATGTCATTCATGCAGAGGAACTGTCAAGAGAAAAGCAGGTCTGGGCAAGAAAGTGAACATTCACAGAAGAGGCTCTGGGTAAAGCACACTTTGATCACGGTTGACCTTATGTTTCTGGAGAAAAAGTAAAAGAGCTTTGAGAAATGGTGATACAAAGGAGGAGGCGCTGGAACTAAAGAATGGGGAGCTGAGGAATGATATCAGTCCTGAACTTCTTGTGATGAGCAAGATGAGGGGCATGATGAGGTTTTTTGTTGGTGGTCCCAAGGCAGATAGTGATGGCAAAGTGTGAGTGTTGGGAAGGAGGGGGAGGGAGTCTTTCAGGGGCAAAACTATTCCTAATCCACTCCTGCTGAGAAACGTACACACTACAAAGGGGTGATCTTTCTTGAATGTGTCCTGATTCCGCATTCCCATTAACATAGTGGGGTGCTGACTCCCTTCTGAGTCTGCTGATGGTGAGCTGCTGAAATGTGGTCTTGCTCTGAGCACAGGCAAGCACTAGACCCTAATAAATGCAGGGCTGCAGGGTGCTGAGCAGACTCCCAGAGTAGACAACACCTTGACTCTTGTGGATGGTGATGTGTGGAAGGGGTATTGAAAGTTCAAGGACCCTTTGACCCCTGGTGAAGTAGTAGAGGTTACCTTCAGGAATACTTGCTCATTAAAAAACAATGCCTGTTTATTGAGAACTTATGTGCTATGATCTGTGAAATCCCTTGATATTCAATACATTCTCATTTAATTCTTTCATTTAATCATAATCCACACACCATGGTTTAATATGTCTCATTTTACAGAGGAAGAAATTGAGGCTCAGAGCTCTGTGCTCCAGACCACACAGCTAGTGATTGGTCATTCGGGATTTAGATGCTGGTCTAAATGATGCCAATTCTTGAACTCGTTATCACCTGTACTTTACTGTTTCTTCACTAAGATATCGCACCACTGCTGCCTGCTGGAGAGGTGTCAGTTGCTGGGCCAGCTTCAACCAAAACGAAACAAGGAATTATTCTTAGCTGGCATGTGAGTAAGCCTGTAGCTAAGGCAGACTGTGGGTACCTCTGTGGGTAAATTCCAGGCAAGTTTTGTCTCCAGTCCGGGGCCCTTCCTTTCAAGAGACTGCAAGAATTAAAATCCCCACTGTGAGAACCTGAGGATGCCAGTCTCTCTGGCCCCGTGTGATAAGATCTGAGGCAGAATCTACAGCCTCTATCCCCACCCTAAGAGAGGTGATCCAGCATTGGAGAATCTATCCACACCATGGAAAAAAGGCTGGCACATAGACTAGAACCAGACCAGAGCAATTGAGCCTCCATGGTAGCACACAAGCCACCTAGTTTCTCTTCCTCCAATGGTCTAGGGAAGAACCTTGGGAAGTAAAATAGCCAATTTTTCTTTCATCTTGGATCTGACTTGGGTCTGACCTACAATGTGCTGGTCAGAACCGAAGTGAAAGAATTGATTCTTGCCAATAAAGCCCAAGGTAATCTTCAGTCTGGGTCTCCCAGTGCCTCTCCCGGTGGTAGGGGATGAAAAGTATCTATCTGGTCTATTCCCATTCTGTCAGCTATAGATGCCAAAAACCTACTACTCTTGGGCTTAGGCTCAGGTATTCTAAGCCAATGAGGACTGAGGTAGACATATATTAAAAGACACAGTCACCGACCCCACAGTAGAAACTATAAGGATATAAAAGCAAAAACTCATTGGTTGTGATCTCATTAAATATCTCCAAATGTTTCTTATCCTCATAACTATTACCATTAACTTTTTTATGACCTTCAATTCCTTTTTACTGTTCCTACTTTCCCCTAACTTGCCAATCCACACACGCTACTTGAGAAATAGAAGTTTGCTGGACAACAAACGGCTCACCCCTTACTTTCTTTCCAACCCATTCTCAGTGGCCCTGAAGTGCTCTAGGTAAGAAAACAATCACATGCTTTAATTATGCAAGCGATGTGTTACTGAAAGGTATACAGAAACAGCATTTTCCCACTAATACCTCATTACTTGAGATCCATTCCTAAAAGAATAACTCTGGCCCTGAGATGTCATTGGAAGAACATAAAATGCTATTAACAAACTAACTGATAAAACATTTATAACATCAGTTGAAAACTATACTAAAAAGGTGGTACTTTAGACTACCAGAGCTGAAGCGACTGCTATTGAGTTGTGGCCATGAGGCCTCATTTCCCCAGAGGAACAGTCAAGAATTTGTGTTACCCAAAAAAACTACTCAAATAACTAACTGCATTGAACAAATGTTCTTCCTGTTGAGTTCCCTGAGGTGCCTGAGAAGTCATTATTAACTCTCCTTGAAATGTTCAGGTTACATACATGATTGCATCCACTTAATAGGATTGCAGATCTGTCTTAAATTGCCCAAAAAGCTTCTGCCTTTTTACTTGAAGATAATTAGAGTGAAGCCCTCACCAAATTTACTGACTGATTTCTAAATTTCCTTAATCCAGGTGATGAAGCCTTAATTGAATGCAAAATACTTCACAGGTATCCCAAAAAGTTTTATCTCCAATCCAGGAGGCATGGAACCAGGCCCAAATCCCTGCATCTCCTACAAGCATAAGGGTCCGGGACAGCTTCAGCAGCACACAGAGTTGGATTGGAATTCTTACCAAGACCTTCCACTCAGCCCAGCCCAGCCTGGGAGGTTCCTATTAACAGGATAATGCATTGGGTAGTATGACCATTTTAATGATGTTAATTCTTCCAATCCATGAGCATGGCACATGCTTTCATTTGTTTGTGTCTTCCTTAATTTCTTTCTTCAGTGTTGTGTAGTTTTCTGCGTACAGGTCTTTTACCTCCTTAGTTAGGTTTATTCCTAGGTACTTTATTTTTCTTGTTGCTATATCAAATGGGATTTTTTCCCCTGATTTCAGTTTCTGATATTTCATTGTTGATGTACAAAAATGCCTTTGATTTCTGAGTATTGACTTTGTATCCAGCTGTTTTGCCAAATTCATTTATTAGGTCAAGTAGTTTTTTGGTGGAGTCTGTAGGGTTTTCTATGTACACTATCATGTCATGCTAAGCGAAACAAGCCAGGAGGTGAGAGACAAATACCATATGATCTCACCTTTAACTGGAACATAATCAACAAAAGAAAAAAGCAAACAAAATATAACCAGAAACATTGAAATTAAGAACAATCTAACAGCCAGAGGGGAGAGGGGAGGAGGGTTCTCAGGAACCACTATAAAGGACACATGGACAAAACCAAGGGGAAGGGTGGAAGCAAGGGAGGGAGGTGGATTTTGATGGAGTTTGGGGGAGGGGAGGGGAAGGGAGAAAATGCAGACAACTGTAATTGAACAACAATAAAGTAATGTATGAAACAAACAAAAATTATTAATCCATATTGAAGAAAAGAGAGCAAACAGACCGACACTCGTCACTACCCGTGAGAACTAGTCGGATGCAAAAATTCTGTCCCACCCAGAGCAGGACGAGAGGAGTGTTTCCTGAAGGTGACGGAGCTCGAGCTGTTAGGTCAGTCTCTATCACTGTGTTTAACTAAATGACATTTTCCTTAACTGTCCTTATCTTCTCCTTCAGGATAAAAAACAAAACAATATAACTTCACAAGATCTCAGCAACTTTATCAGTATAAGAGGGTAATTTGTAAAACCTTTGATGTTTAAGTTTATTGTACTTACGTGACAGGCCAAATTAGCTGGTCTTAGTTACATTACTAAAACTAATAAAATCCAAAACAATTGCCCCAAAAAAGAGGATAATGCATATTTCATAGGTTTGTGCAAAAAAAAAAAAATTCATTTCCTAGAGTGCCTGACACTCAGTGGGTGTGTTGCTCAAGTGTTGATTAAATCCACTCTACCCTAACGGGCACAAATACGAACACCTGAGGGCCCAAGCATAAGCGTGTCCAGGAGGGACAGGCTGGGCATTTACCACCCCCAACCCCACCACCACCCCCCAAGGAGCAGCTACTACTCAGCTCTCCTGGAGAAGATCACTCCAATGTTGATGAACTCTCTGGTTTTTCCCTCATTATGGCAAGTCTGAATTTTTACATGAAAATATCTCAACTTTTAGCTATTTAAGTCTTTTTAAAGCACTGTGTAGACATAATAAAACACACCTGCTAGAACAATTTCATCTGTGTACCCCCAGCTTACAAAGCCAGCTTTATCTTTTTCCTGTTATTTACTTAATCAGAAAAAAAAAAAGCCAAAAAAAAACCACACCCAAAAAAAGGCAAGATGATTTCATAGCAAAAAACAGAAGAGAACTTTGTTAGAGGAGTTTTCACATCACAGACTTTGGACTGCACGTGTTGAATCATCTGGACTAAAGCATTTGTTTTCAAACCGGGCAGCACTCTTGCTCCACTTGGGAGGCCTTTTCAGACACCAGCGCCTGCTCCCTATATTCAGAGATTCTCGTTTACTTGCAGTGGAAACCACGTGTGTGTTGTATTGTTTAAAAGAACCTTCCCACCATCCTACCCCTAACCTCTGCTCTGAGCCTCTCAGCTGAGATTAAGAACCAGGTGTAAAGCAATGTCTCTCAGACTGGTTGGAGGTTTGTTTGTTCTTTAACTTCACTTAGACTTACAGAATCAAAAACTAGTAGCCGGAGGTTGGACACAGAACTTCACTTGTTAATTTTCTCCTTGATGATTCCGATGCCGGTGGTCCACAGACCACTCTGAAGAACATTGCTGATGTTTGCGTTGAAACACAATGCTTTCATCCTATTCAGCATATTCAATTTGTGCACATTTTTTTAGTATCATTTCATAAGATGGGGTAGCGGGGAAGAGCCAGAGATGTGCTCACCTGGAAGCATGGTGGGGCTGACACGGAGACCAAACCTCATGTAAGTGGACTTGGACGAGGGCAGCAGAGTGGTGGCAAGGGCAAAGCAAGTACAGCAGAGAGTTGGGCACTTACCGTACCCCAAGGTCTTTGCCAAGGCAAGTAACACCAAGAGACACAGGCAGCAGACCATATCTGACATCAGGAAGGCAGTGGCTGTTTCTGAGAAAGCCACCCAACACCAGGACCCTCCCCAGTGGGAGGGATGTGCAGGACGGAGGTGGCGCGAGCAGAGTGCAGGGAATGGAGAGGGCTGAGGAAGGCAGGCAAGTTCAAGGAGCTCAGCCACCCGCCGGTGTGCACATCAAGGCCTGGGTCTTGGCAGGATTTTCAAGCAGAAATCATAAGTGGGAAACAGGCAGCACCAAGCACAACAAATACATGCCTAGTTGTTCCCCTAACTTTAACACTTGTCTTTTTCTCCTAGTTTCCCAGCATTGGGAGTTGAATACACGGTTTCTGTTGGTTGGATATATTTGGCTAGGCAAATGGACTCCACTTGTTTATAATTCACAGGCATGCCACATTTTTGTTAAACATAAGATCATGCTTAAAAGGTTTGCTTTCAAGAGTCTCTCAGTCAGTGTAATGAGTTGAACACCTGTTATATGCACTGAGCTAAGGCCTAGCTAGGTGTTACAGTGTGAGACAGGAAATAGATGCAAACAAATGTGTCCTGTACGCCACCCAAACCCTCCCACCCACCACAAACGCAGCTGAAAATGACAAGAGAATACAGCCAAGGAACTATGGAGGCAAATGCAAATTCTCTCCTATGTTGTACCTTCTTTATAATGCTGGTGATCTTGGGCTCCTGCCAAGGTCACTCAGGCAGCAGCAGCGACAGCACCGCATGGGTCTGAGGAGGCTCAGCGGGCTCCCATGCTGCCGAGGGTCAGAAAACACCTGACCGCATCTTCTGCAGTTGTGAATGCCCTAAAACAAGAGCCATTTTTCTTATGGAAGAGCGAGGATGGATTCTTTCTCCCAACTGAGTTGTACTTTTTCTCGCAGGCACCCAAGCGGTGCTGCTTATGCAGCAAGAGCTGCTGGTGTGACGCAGCTTTCCATTTCTCCCTACACCCCACCCTTCCTCCACAGAACTGCAGGCCAGAGGCAAATCGGAGTGGTGTCCGGGGTAGGACCTCGCAGGCGACTCAATATTGGCTCCTGGGCCAACCTTGCCTCTCTCGTCCTTTAAAACAAAAAAGTCCTTCCCAGGAGGCCCCCATGGCACTGCTGGAAAGGGTTTGAACGGGCACGCTCCCTGCTATGCTCAGATGTCTAGACACAATTTACGCACAAGCTGTACCCACCCCCCACCCCACCCCCACCCCCACCCCCACCCCCGCGCACAACAAAGGTTTAACAAGGGGGAGGTGTCTATCATGTAGTTTTGCTATCAAGTTCATCAACAAGACATACAAAATTTGCTAACTGGAAGTAATCTAGAGAAAGTTGAAGGCAGAGAATATATAAGAGTGACTAGATAACTTAATTTCATACGTATCCAAGAGCCAGTGGCTATTGCTTTCTGGTTCTTAAGACGTATGGCCTGCTTGATTCCCTTGAATTGTCTCACTCTTACATCCAGCGGGAGAGCCACTGGCTTTGTCTGTCTAGTTCTTGAAAGACTTCTTTCTTGCCTTTAACATAATTACTCTGGTTTCCTATCGGTTTTTATTCCAATTTTCCATATCGGCAGCGAGACACTGTATCCTTTTGAAAAGATTCATCTTTAACTCACTCTCCCCAGTACTTCTCAGACTAGCACACATAGGAATCGCCTGGGCGACTCATGCAAACACATTGCCAGGCCCCATCCCTGCAGGTTCTGATTGAGAAGGTCTGGGGTAGGACCTGAGAACTTGCATTTCTAGCACATCCCCAAGCGATGCTTAGGCGGCTGGTTCAGGCACCACACTTTGAGACTCACCGCTCCAAACCAACATCCAGTTCCTTCGGATTTATGAGCTGAGTGGAGAATGGGACGTCACAGTGAACTGCACTAGGCAGATGGTGGAGGTGTGGATATTTGTTTGTCTCAGAAAGTGTCTCACCTTGAGCCCGCACCTCCTCAGGCACTGCTTCCAGTTCTCCCGACAGATTTTGTTTATCCTGGCTTTGGAGGTGAGAATTAGAATAGGATGCTGCTGTAGACTTTCCAGATACCCACTTAGCATACCTCCATCTGTTGAACCCAGTGGCTTGAAAAATCTTTAAAACAAAGCTTTCGTGCTGCTTCCAACCAGCTTTACAAAATATAAAATGGGAGACTGCAGGAGCAGACAGACCAGCAGCCTTAGGTTCCCTGTGCATCTGCAGGGTCAGAATGCCTAATTGCACCCCCATAATTACAGCCGCCCTCGACTTCTCCTCACACATAAGGGGCGACGGAGAGAGAGTTAATAAAAGACTACTTGTAAAAACACACTATGGGTTCGTACTTGGCTTCCATCAGCCCATCCTACAGCCATGACTTTTAAAATAAATTTTAAAACCCCATTTAGTCTCAACACAGTTATAACTATCACTCGAAAGAAACATTAAGAAAACACAAAAATGCTTATTTCCCAAGCAGCAGACATTTGTGTTTTACTCTAACCCCCTTACCCCGAAGTTTTAATGATGTAAACATAATCATTCGAGCTAGGGCTAACATTCAATAGAGGAACACTTACAAACTGCTCTGTTGATTTAACAAAAAAAAAACCCATGGTCTAACTAACGTGGAGAATATGCTTAGTGCTTAAACTTGGGAATCTAGACTTTACCCACTCTCCCATCAGAAGATAATAATTCAGAGTTGAGAAAGCTTTCCTGATATGAGGTCAGGTATTTATAAAGCCTCCTGTAGGCTGGAAAAAAGGAGGCCAGGAACATGACAGAACACCACGCAATCCCTTTGTGCATCTCACCTGTCTCTCCCGGACAGGTTTTACAGAGGCCGGAGGTGATTTTGCAGGTGCCATCCTGAGGTTTTCCGATAGATCGTCCTTTTTCTTTCAGCACCCTCTCCAAAACTGTGACCGAATCACTGAGGGACGATTTGTCTAATACTCAACAAATACTTATCTAGTACCTCCTATGTACCAAGCACTTAGTAATACACGTTAATAATTCGATGTGCACTTAAAATTTCCTCCACTCTTCCTTAGATTTTAGCTCTAGAAGAGACATTTGGAGCCAGTCTGGAATAAGAACTAGACCCTGCACAAGCTGTGACCTGGGGCAAATCAACCAGCCTCTGATGAATTGCCTCATCCAAATAAAAGACCAGGTGTTCCGGGTTTTCGGCAATCAAACTTTAGTTTGCATCAGAATCAGCTGGAGGACTTGCTAAATCAGATTGCTGAGGCCCACCCCCAAGGCTCTGGCTGGGGGGCCTGGGGTCGGGCTCAGGAATTTGCAGGCTATCAGGTTCCCAGGTGCTGTCGATGCTGTTGGTGCAGGGACCGCACTTTGACCAGAGTACGTGTAATGATCGATGTCTAAAAGTTTTCTGTCTTTCCTGGTGGCCCCTTTTCAGATCCAGGAGAGTGCTTTTTCTGAAGGTTTTTTTTTTTTCTTTCTTTCTCTTGTCTGTGGCGGTTGGTGTTTCTGGGCTGCCATTGTCTTCAGCTATAAGTCTATTTATGAAGCTAAAAGAAAGCTCAGGGAACTCCTTCACTGTGTCATTCCTTGGGTCCTGAGATCCCTAGCCAACCTGCCTGCTTTTTCCATCCTTCAGAGTTGGTCTTATATTTGTGTTATGTGAAATGTCCAGGGTGTTTATTGGTACTTACCAGGAGAAATTGGGAAAAGTGTGATAAGTGCCTCTACTCCATCATCCTAGACACTGAACGCTCTGAACCAGGTTTTGAGGCCCAGGACATTAGATGACCTCTCACACCCCTTCCAGCTCTACCCTCTATCATTACGATTTTAAAAAGTCTCTCTATGAATTCATAAGACGCATGACAAAGCATATACTGACTGAGATGAAGTCATGAAGCTCGCTCTCTGGGAGGCTTTATCTTTTCTTTTGTTCTAATTAGCATCTAGTTAGCATTGCCAGGTATAAGGTGTGAGGATTCTCACTAACTACCAGGTGACGAGGTTCACCTACCACACCTGCCCAAACCACACCTCCAAATAAGTATTCTGAGTTCTACTATTTGCTAACCTAGGACCCATTCTCTGGGGCCTCCCTCTGTGCTGGAACTAGCCTGTCAAACCTTTCTCTGTGTGCTACTAGTGAGAGCTAAATGGCCATCAGCCTCCGAGATTATATTTTTACAGGGGCTTTATTTGTCCTTAACTCAGAAGAGAGACTGGTGATGATGTCAAATATTCTGAAGCGTCCTAGTCAAAGTTGGCATCGCTCCTCCCTTGGTTTTCCACACCTGCTTCCCAACCAATCTTCTTCCATATACTCTCGCCCCCTCGCAACCGCCTTGCAGCATGGAAGCCTGAGTGATCTTGTCAAAATGAGATTTTCGTGGCTTGCTTAGGTTTGAATAACTTCCTGCAGCTCTTGAAACAAACAGTAAAATTCTTGGTATGTCTGACGTGGGCCTGCCTGGCTCAGGGCCTTGCCCACATCCCAGCCTCTTCTCACACCTTGCTCCTCTGTGCTCCCTGCACTCAGGCTCAATGGCCTGCGTTGGTTTCCCCGGCAACCCTCTTTGGTCCCATACACCTCCCTTCCACTGGGCTTTAGCTCTTGCTGCCCATTCTCCCTGAAATGCTCTCCTTATTCAGCTACTTTACCTCCACTCATCCTCCTCTCGATGTCAAAGCAAAGCTTTCCCTGATAACTTAGACCTGGTCATGGCCTACTCTTACTCATTTGTAGCACTGTTTTCTCCTTCATAGCACCTATAATCAAATAATCACAAAATCTCTAATATTTTTTTTCTTGTACCATTATAACACCAGCACTTACCACAATGCCTGGTACATAAGACATGTTCAATTAATCTCACTTGAATGAAGTATATGTACTTCAGCAGGAGAGAGTTCCCCTAAAATATCACATCTTAGTCACATGTGCTACAAAAACATCATTTGTTTTACTTCAATCAGTAGTGCCAAGCACAGAGTGGATTTTCCAACGTGTTAAAGGAGATAGAAAATTTTCATATGCCATTTCATTTGTTGAAGAACTAGCATAGTGTTTAATACTCGGTGTAATAGAGTTTTACCGTTCTCTGTCTGGAGACTTTGGCTAATTCCCTAATACACAAACAACCCCATAACATCTTATTTACTCCACAAAAGTGTGGTTCAGCAATGACAGGTGAGTCTTTAACTCTTAATGCTTCAAAGAAATGACTGTTCAACCTCCTGACTTCAAGTCACATGGCAAAGATCTCTGTCCACTGGCTTAAGCATACCCCTGACCATGGAGATGACTGCTGGGTCAGCACTCACTCAAGTTTTGTCTCTCACTAATGTGCTATCTTACACCTAACAAAAGCACACACTGAAATTTTCTAAATCGCTTTTTCTGTTCCACGGAGTGTATATGGTAAACTTACTCTAGTCAAGGACAGAATAATAGGTAGGAATCATTTGGAATAAACTAAATATGAAGCATTGACTTCAACTAAGAACTTCACTTTGTTTGACCTTGACTATAGTCACAGACACCATAAAATGAAGAGGTATCCACCCAGGGCATCACAGGTATGAGAATCTTGACTAACTGCAAGCATCAGACTATGTCATAATAATGATCTTTATGTGAATAAGATGCCAGTTTAAATGTAATTTAAACAAACTATACCTCAGCATATATTTGCAGATACTTTTGAAAGGAAACATGTTTTGATACATTGCATTTATAAAATTGAGCTAAAGATTGTTACATATTCATAGGAAAAAACAAAAAAACATTTATATACTATAAAATGCATGAAACAGGACTACCCTGAGAGTGTTACTCAAAGCTACCCCTCAGTGAGCAAACATGACTTGGCCTACAGAAAATCCGACCAGCAAGAATTCCGTAATGCCTAGTCACAAATAATCACTTACCCAGAGGGGTGCATATGTGCCAACCATCAGAATTTAGCGGCTAAGCTATAGCAGTAGTTGCCGCAATGTTTTATAAGCAACAAAAATCAATTAGAAAGTGTGAGCCATCAAACACAACTACCAATAAGGGAAAGAACATGGTGAGGCCAAAAGAACCCGAGTTGAGTTATGCAAAAACAGGATGAAAGCTGATTCAAGAAAAATCACTTTGGACAAAGGCAAGAATGATTACAAAGTATTTTAAGGACCTACTCTGAGGTATTGGTGGGGACGGCCCAGTGAACGAGGCTTCAAAGAATTGTGAGGCGGGGCTAACCTTAGCAGGAAAGAAAGAATGGTCAGCTGGCCACCTCTGCCATGGGCTTGAGAGAAAAAGATGGTGAGACAAATTCCATGTCTCGTTGGCTCTAACCTAGGGTCTCTTTACTTTTAGCACCACTTCTAACTTCTCCTTGTCTTTACCAGCAGAAGCAGTTACTTTTCACAAAGAGTTAAAGTGTTTGTTTGTTTGTTCATTTGTTTGTTTCATGTTAGCAAGATTTCTACTCAGAGGCTAACGCATGGGGGACGGCCAAACCCCACCGGAGTGCAGGGCGGCGTACCAGCCGGGGCTTGCTGCTGCAAACTAGCCTCACAGTTTGATCAATTCCAGTTCTTACCGCAGCATTTTCCAAATTACTACATGGGCATTTCAGGTCACTCTCTGTTAGCTACAAGTGCAGTGGTTCAATGTGTAAATGAGATTTGTTTCTTGTTTGTGTATGTGATTGTTTGTTTTTAGACATATATATATAGTACTTGATACAAGTTGACAACTTGAGCTGAGAGAGGAGTTATAGTTGATAAATGCACATGGAAGTAATGCTAACGTTGCAAATGTGAAGAAAAGAGCCCTTTTGAACTGAGCCTTGAAGGATTAATAGAATTTTGAAAGCAGCTTAGTAGTCAAAAAGAAAGCATTTCAGGCTGAGCCGTCCCGAAGAAAATGTTTTCAACTCTAGTTCCTGCTGCTTACTGCAATGATCCTATGGCTACCTTACCAATACTACCAAAGCCTGGTTTATGTGAACTCCCCACTCTTCTGCTTTGAGGCTGTATATATTAGTAGGTGTTACCTAGGATGTACTAGCGAGAGAAAAAGAAACTTCTCAGAGCAATAAAACCACCACTGTGGTCTACGAGTCCCTTTCTAATTTTTCTCAACTTACACAAGCAGAACCATGAACAGGATGTAAAATGTATCATGTATCCTAGTGTTCTCAGGATGATAAAAAAGAATTACAGAAATTCGATAGATTGATGACAAACACTCCTTTGGTTCTTTAGAACACAAGGCATTGTTTGAATTGGGTCAGAACACAAATGGTGTTATGTGCTTCATGCCACAGAGAAAGTTCTGAGTGATCGGAACAAAGCAGCTAGTTAGAAAGGTGCCCTGCCTAACCACAGACACTGCCCATAGCAGAGTTTCCATGTATGACAAAGGGCCCCAAACCTGCACGGGTGCATCCACTGAGTACTCGAGCAAACCCGGAGCTTAAGACCACGAAGAATGTAATGCGGTAAATTGCTTCAGTATGCTTCTCTGACCATAATTTATAATTTAATTTTATTAGTGACAAATTTAATGATTCTACTTTTCCAGCAAAAACATACAATTCAGTGTAGCCTTTTGTGTTTTGCATTTATTTCTATTAAAAACTTGCCCATCTTATATCATGATACTATACAGAAAAACCCTAAAGATCCCCCCACCACACACACACACAAAACTACTGGAACTGATAAATGAACTCAGTAAAATAACAGGACACAAAATAAATCTCTAAAAATTGGTTGCATTTTTATACACCACTAATGAACTATCAGAAATGGAAACTAAGAAAACAATCCCATTTATAATTGTATCAAAAAATACATAGGACTAAATTGAACAAGGGATGTAAAAGACCTGTAGCTGGTAAATGAGAAGACACTAGAGAAAGAAATTGAAAAAATACAAATAGGCCGTGGCTGGTGTTGTTCAATGGATTGAGCGCCAGTCTGTGAACCAAATGGTTGTTGGTTCGATTCCTAGTCAGGGCACATGCCTGGGTTGTGGGCCAGGTCAGGTCCCCAGTGGGAAGTTCATGAGAGGCAATCACACATTGATGTTTATCTCTCTCCATCCCTTGCCCTCTGTGTAATATAAATAAATAAAATATTTTTAAATATTAAACTTTTAAAAAATACAAATAAATGGAAGCATATACCATATTTATGAATAGGAAAAATTAACATCATTAAAATTTCCATAGTACTTAAAGCAATTCATAGATTTAACACAATTTCTATCAAAATATCAATGACATATTTCCCAGAACTAGAAAAATAATACAAAAATTTGTAAGGAACCACAAAAGACCCTGAATAGCCATAGCAACCTTGAGAAAGAAGAACAAAGTTGCAGGAATCACACTACCCAATATCAAACTATACTACAAGGCCATAGTAATCAAAACAGCATGGTACTGGCATAAAAGCAGATATATAGATCAATGGTGTAGAACAGAGAGCCCAGCAATAAACCCACTTCTATATAGTCAATTAATATTTGACAAAGGAGGCAAAAACATACAATAAAGTAACGACAGTCTATTCAATAAATGGTGTTTGGAAAATTGGACAGATACATGCAAGAAAATGAAACTAGACCACTTTATAACACCATATACAAGAATAAACTCAAAATGGATTAAAGACTTAAATGAAAGACCTGATACTGTATAAATCCTAGAAGAAAAGATAGGCAGCAAAATCCCAGACATTTCTCTTAGCCATATTTTCTCTGCTCTATCTCTTTGGGCATAAGAAACAAAGGAAAAATAAATGGGACCACATCAAACTAAAAAGCTTTTGCACAGCAGAGGAAACCATCAACAAAATAAAAAGACATCCCACAGAATGGGAGAACATATTTGCCAATAATACATCTGATAAGAAGTTAATATCCAAAATCTATAAAGAAGTTACACAACTCAACACTAAAAAAGCAAACAATCCAATTTAAAAAATGGGCAAAGGACCTGAATAGACATTTCTCCAAAGAGGACATACAGATGGCCAATAGACATGAAAAGATGCTAAACATCACTAATCATCAGAGAGATGCAAATTAACACCAATGAGATAGCACCTCACACTGGTCAGAATTGCTATCATCAATAAATCAACAAATAAGTGCTGGCAAGGATGTGGAGAAAGGAACCCTCGTGCACTGTTGGTGGAAATGCAGACTGGTGCAGCCGCTAGGGAAAACAGTATGGAGTTTCGTCCAAAAATTAAAAATGGAACTGCCTATGACCCAGCAACTCCACTTTTAGCAATATATCCAAAGGAACTCAAAACACTGATTCAAAAGGCTATATGCACACCTATGCTCATTGCAGCACTATTTACAATAACCAAGATTTGGAAACAACCCAAGTGCCCATCAGTAGGTGAGAGGATAAAAAAGTTGTGGTGCATTCACACAATGGAACACTACTTGGCTATAAAAAAGAAGGAGCCCTGACCAGGTGGCTCAGTTGGTTGGAGCATCATCCCCTACACCAGAAGGTTGCACATACCTAGGCTGCACATTCAATCCCCTCTTGGGGCATGAATGGGAGGCAACCAATGGATGTGTATCGCTCACATTGATGTTACTCTCTCTTTCTCCTTTCCTTTCTAAAATAATTGATAAAATGTGTTCTTAGGTGAAGAACCAAAAAAAAAGAAGAAGGAAATCTTACCTTTTGTGATAGTATGGATGGACCTGGGGAATATTAAGCTAGTGAAATAAGCCAGTCAGAGAAAGACAAATACCATATGATTTCATTTATATGTGGAATCTAATGAACAAAATAAACAAACAGAATAGAAACAGACTCATAAATACATAAAACAGACACAGCTGTCAGAGGTGGGTGGTTGGGGTGCTGCATCAAATAGGTGAAGGGGTTAAACAAAAAAGCTCATGGACAAAGAGTGGGGTACAGGTCAAAGAGGGAAAAGGGGGGATAAATGGTGATGGAAGGAGAGTTGGTAGTGTGTGATAAACACCCAATTCAATATACAGATGATGTATCATAGAATTTGTACACTTGAAACGTATTTAATTAACCAATGTCACCCCAATAAATTCAGTGAAAATTATTTTACAAAAAGAAAAAGGCCTGAGGACAAGAAAGAATTGGCCAAAACTCATTCCATGCACAGGGAAAAGCATATGTGTACATCCCAGAGCTGGGAGGGGCATAGGGTGTCCAAGAAACAGCACAACCGTGTGCTTCATGGATTTGAAAAAGGAAGTTAGTTACTGAAGCTTTCTAGGAAAAAAACAACTTGGCTAAGTGCACATTTTGCCATTAAAGAGTACTGTCTAAGTCAAGTTCCACGGAAGCAGGGCCTGAGGGAGGGATTCTTGTTTAAGTGATTTACTGGGGGAGTGCTTTCAGGAATCGGGGCAGAAGAGAAGCAGGCTGGGGCAGGGAGCAAAGGGAGCAGGGATGTGCTTTCAGCGGAAGACCAGCTTCAATCTGATGCCAGCGGAAGCACTGGGGTCTGAACAGCAACACAGAGTTACTACTCACTCCTCAAGGGAAGGGGGCCAGCCTGTGCACACACTTGCGGCAGTCGTCAGTCAAGGTCAGTCCTCAGGAAGGAATATCTGTGATGGTTATCAACACTCACAGCAGCAGGCCAGGCACCAACGACACCCACGTAAGGCATCTTTATTGGCAATTGGTCACCTATTTTAATGACCAATTTATGCCTCCTTATGTCCCCTCCTTCAGCAATCTTTTATGTAAAAATAAATATTTTAGGCTTTGCAGACCACATATCATCTCTGCCACAACTACTGAGCTCCGCTGCGGTAGCATGAAAGCAGCCAGAGACAATATGTAAATGAATGAGCCTGACTGTGCTCCATTAAAGCTGTCCTTACAAAAGCAAGCAGCAGGCAGATGTGACACACAGGCCACTGACTCCTGCTCTGTCCCTACCCCTCCTCTCTCCTTCCCTACTCGTTTCCTGACTGCACCACGTTGTTCTCCCTCACACGTAATCTCACGTGTAATCTTCCTACTCTGTCTTCTGAAATACCTCCCGTGGTCTTCCTCTCCCTCTACTTCCTCTACTCTACTCTGATTTTACCTTTAAAATACAGCATCATCCGAAGTACCTCACACAGTTGCTTAATAAAATTCCCATTGTTCTTTGTTTCGGCGATCTCTTCTTTGTTTTACCATCACCTCTCTCTTCCAGTTCTTTGCTTATTTCTGATTGACTGGTATATCCAAATATCCTAAAATTCTCAGGCTAGTCTTCTAGAATACAGCACAAACATTGTACCCACTAACCAGTAACAAATTCTGTGCTTATTCCAGGTGCCTACGAGTGTCCAGGGGTTTTGTTTGTCTTTCTTCAGTTTAGGCATTTCTTTGATACTATGAATATCAGTTCAAGTTTTATAGGTTGTATTTGGAACAAGAGAAAACTATTGATTTTCAACAAGTCCAGGAGCCCAATCTAAACTCAAACCCTCCTCAAGGAGCATCTAAGGGCATTGTGTAATCAATACTCGGAAAAGCAATCAGACACAGAAGAGAGTTCTCCCTAGAGCAGAGATAAATTTGTTTTTCACGTAGAAGGCTCTTTTATCTCTTTTATCCTCCCTTTTTAAAATTGTTTCATTATCTGAGAAATCACTTCTTCATGTGTTTTTTCCTGAAAACAGTGGTCTAAGATTTCTTCCCACTTGGCAGGAGGCATTCTTCAAGATGGGGATCTCAGCAGCCAGAAGGTATGGAGGTGCCTGAGAAACCTCTAGATTAACAGTCTTCATAGTTCACTCTCAGTTATGACCAATTTGCCCAAGTAAAATATTACCTAAGAGTGTGGACCAAAGCTTTGTCTACTAGTAAGGTAGTTATTTTCATTGGAAAGGACCCAAGGCACGTATGCCAGGTGACTAAGTGAAGTGGCAGCAGCCATGGTAGGCGGTGGAGCAAAGACAAGGATCTGGAACCCCAGGTGAATTATACCTGATGAAGGTAGGTGTATGCAGAAGACTGCAGGATGTGGGAGACAGGCTCACTCAGAAATATCAAATTTCAAGAACAACATTACTTCTCATGGGAAAAGCTGCAGGTAGAGAGAGAAAAAATCCCTGGCATTGAAAGATGCTCTCCATTACTGGTTCTAGAAGTCATCTCAGCGGGGATAAGGACTCATCTCCAGGACTGAAGCGTTTTCGCTCCTTAAGTTATAACAGCAACTATGTATCTGATCCCACTTGGAGCAATAGGACCTAGTCTTAGTTGGGGGTAGGAATTCACTTTATTGCGGGGGCAGGCCCAGCTCAGATGGAAAAGTGGACTTTGGGCCTGAGAGTGTGAAGAAATAGTACGAGGCAGGGCACTCACTATCCTCTGTTTATTTTCCTTTTTTCCCCCCTATATTCAGTGAGGACTGGAGACCACCATTGCTGGTAATTAAAAGCTGTGAATTTTACTTCTAGAGTTATTATCTGTGGGGAGTTAGTTGCTTGCTTGCCGGAAAGTAGGAGTGCCTTACTTTGTATTCTCACAGAAACAGACTCTGAGACAGGAGTTGAGTACAAGTAGTTTATCGGGGGAGTGATGCAAGAAACAGTTGCAAGGAATTGGGAAATGAGATGGTAAAGGGAGGCTAGCAAGCCAGCTACCACTGTGGACAACTGGACTTTTATCCTTCTGGAAAACTCCAGGAGTCCAAGTAGAACAGGCAATTCAGAGATATCCCACTCTAGTCGCTGAATAAGGGCTGATTATGGTGCATTGATTTGGTGGCACTTCCAGCCCACTTTAGGCCTAAGCAGCAGGTTTCAGTTGTCTTAACAAACCCTCCAGCAAAGAGGTGCACAGGCTGGCAGTTGAATGAAAGACAGGAAGTATACCACAAAGTGAGTCCCAAGAGGATATGACTGGGGCACCAATAGCATCTCTTACAAGAAACACTCTTGAATTCATTTGAGTGTGGGTCTTGGAGAGAAGTAGCAAGAATTTGAAGTCCCAAAGGGATAGAAAACATCTGGGTTTCCTTTTTCTGGTAATTCAAAGTCTATGGTCTGGACACTAAACAGAAGAAGAGGATCTTATGAAGACCTGGAAAAAAAAAGATCTTACATCTCAAACTTGAAGATTTTGTTTAAAAAAAACAAAATGTTTCACATTGTGTATATTTTCTTCTCCTACTCCCTCTCCCCATGAAACATAACAATTACAGTGCAAGATTACCTTGTCAGAAGAGCTGTTACATTTGAGTTTTAAATCCAAGGGTAATAGACTAGACAATGGGTATCAATTAGCCTAGCCCTATAAAGAAACTGAAATCAATCAACATCTCTCTCTCTCTCCCCCCCACCCTAATTAAATCATTTAAATTTAGTCACCTCATTAAAAACTCTATCTCCAGTATAGTCACATTCTGAGCTACTAAAGTTTAGGACTTCAACACATGAATTTTGGAGGGACAGGAATTAGTTCATAGTAGTACATAACAATCCTAACTGTATATTTATCTAATAATAAGCTTTAAAATATGTACAGCAAAAACTTATAGAACTAAAAGAATAATAAACAAATCACAATTACAGTTGGTTCTTTCAATACAACTTTCTCAGTAATTAATAGAACAAGCAGAGAGAAACATCAATAAAGATACAGAATGCTTAAACATCATTATCAATCAACTAAACTAAATTAACATTTATTGCACAGATCATCAACAACTGCAAAATTCACATCCTTTTCAACTACCCATAGGCAAATAGACCGTATCCTGGACCATGAAACTCATTTCAACAAATTTAAGAAAACTTAAATGATATAATGCCTGTTTTATGATCAAAACAGAATTAAACTAGAAATAGTAGCAGAAAGATGTCTAAAAAATCTCTAATATTTTTAAATTAATCAACCACTTCAAAATAAACATGAGTTGAAGAAGAAATCACAAAGTACACTTTAAAATATTTCTAACTGACTGAAAATAAATTTTGTGGGATGGCGCTTACAAAAAATTATAGCAATAAATGTGTACATTAGAACAGAAAAAAGATCTGGAATAAGTTATCTAAAATCCTACCTGAGTAAACTAGATAAAGAAGATTAAATTTCACCCAAATAATAAAAAGAAAGTAACTATTGAGGTTAAGAATACAAAATTATAAAATTGAAAACAAAAAAAATGGAAAAATTCAATGAAAGAGTTCTTTCTTAAGATCAATTTTTAAAATTAATGTGCTTCTACCCAATCATACTGATTCACCCCAGGAATGCAAGATTAGTTTTTTGGTTTTTTTAGATTTTATTTATTTATTTTTAGAGAAAGGGGAAAGGAGGGAGAAAGAGAAGGAGAGAAACATCAATCTGTGGTTGCCTCTCGCGTGCCCCCAACTGGGGACCTGGCCCACAACCCAGGCATGTGCCCTGACTGGGAATCGAATGGGTGGGTGACCCTTTGGTTCACAGGCTGGCACTCAATCCACTGAGCCACACCAGCCAGGGCAAGATTAGTTTTTAAAAGTTTATCAGTATAATTTGCCATATCAACAGAAAATAAAGAAGAGCCATATGATTATCTTAATAGATACAGAAAAGGCATTTGAAAATATTCACCATTCACATGTGATTTTAAGAAAAGCTCTCAGTAAGCTAGAAATAGGAAGAAAATTTACTTGATTTTTATGAGTTTATTTGAGCCAAGCTAATGAGATATGACAGAAAGACTTCAAATGCTCCTCTTATATTTCTTGATAAAGGGCATCTATGGTTATCATATAGCTAATATCTCTACTTAATGATGAAAGACTAAAACCTCCAAAAATAAGGAGAGAGACAGAGATGTCTGTTATCACCAGTGCTATTCAACATGGTCCTAGCTGTCCTAGCCAGGGCATTAACACACAAAAAAGAAAAAACAATTTTAAATAAAAGAAAGAATAGGCATACATATTAGAGAAACAAAAGCAAAACTCTATTTACAGGTGGCATGCTCAATGCAGAATAAACAAAGGAATATACAAATAAGCTACTGAAACTACTAAGCGAGCATAACAAAGTGTGAGAAATAAAGTCAGTATGCAAAATCAATCGTATTTCTATATAATAGAAATCAATAACTGGAAATTAAACTACCATCAAAAAGTTTGAAGTAAGGATAAATTCAACAAAAGACATTGAAACTATACTTCAAAAACTACAAAATATTGCTTGGAGAAATCTTTTAAATTTAAATAAATGGAGTGAAACTTTTAATCCTCATAGATTGAAAGACTCAATAATGTTAAAATACTGATTCTCCCCAAGATTGATCTATAAATCACAATCACAGTAAAACTCCAGAAGGTATTTTTGTTTTTGTTGAAGCAATGCTTCTAAAATTGATATGGAAATGTAAAGAACCTAGAATAGCTATAATAATTTTGAAAAAAAAAAGGTGAATGACTTCCCTGATTTCAAGGTATATGATAAAGCTATGGTATTCAAGAGATGGAGTGTTTGCGAAAAGAAGTGGACTCACGCACACTTGGCCAATCGATTCATTAATGAAGGCACCGAAGCAATTCAATATGGAATTGTCAGTCTTTTCAATAAATGATGTGGGAACAATTAGACATTCATAAGCAAAAAAAATAGAGCATTGACTATTACTATAAAATACACAAAGTGTATTGTCTTAAAACAGCAGTGCCTTATATTAATGTTACCTTACATATGCACACAAAAAAATAAACATTTTATATGTTCAATGGAACCATAGGCCCAATATGATCAAATGGATCATAAACCTAAAACTATAAAATTTCTAGAAGAAACCATAGGGGAAAAAAACAAAGGTAAATCTTATGTCTTAAATTAGCAAAGATTTTTTTAGATAAGATGCAAAGCACAATCCATCAAAGAAAACATCGATAAATTTGATTTCATAACATTGAAAAATTCTTATTCTTCAAAAGATACTGTTAACAAAATGAAAAGGAAAACGACTGACTGGGATAAAATATTGGCCAATGAGTATCTAATAAAGGACTTGTATCTAGAAGACAAATCAACAAACTATAGCCACCTGTTTTTGTAAGTCAAGTTTTACTATCTATGGCTTCTTTAAAGCTAAAATGTCAGAGTTAGGTAATTGCAATCCAGACCTTATAGCCCAGAGGCATTAAATATTTACTATCTGGCCCTTTAGGAAAATGTTTGCCAACACCTGGTAGAGAATAATTAAAGAACGCTTACAACAAAATTAGAAAACAATAGTTCTTATTTTTTTCAAAGTTTTTTTTTTTTTTACAAAGAACTTATTTATTTTTAGAGAGAAGGGAAGAGAAAGAGAAGTAGAGAAACATCAATGTATGGTTGCCTCTCCTGTGCCCCCTACTGAGGACCTGGCCCACAAACCGGGCACATGCCCTGACTGGGAATTGAACCAGCAACCCTTTGGTTTGCAGGCCAGCACTCAATACACTGAGCCACACCAGCCAGGGCAGAAGACAATAATTTTTAAACAGGTAAAAGATTTTCATGGCTATTCCACCACAGAAAATATAGGAATAGCAAACAGAGCCTCAGTAGTGCTCGGTGAATAAAGTCTAGAGGTCTACAGCATAGCACGGTGCCCGCAGTTAACGACACGGTGTTGTACTCTTCAAAACTGAAGAGGGTAGGTCTCATGTTAAGTGTTCTTATTACAAAAACTAAAGAAATGAGCACAAGGAAAGTCTGGGAGGTGTTGGATATATATATCACCTTGATTGGGGTGATGGTCTCACAGGTCTTTGCATATGCTCGAATACATCAAATTGTACACATTAAATATGTGCAGTTTTTATATATCCATTATACCTCCATAAAGCTGTTAAAATGCCAAATAAGCACCTAGAAATATGCCAATTATGATCAGTCATTAGGGAAATACAAATTAAAATCACATTGAGGTACCACTACACACACGCAGAATGGCCAAAGTCAAAAGGACTGACAAAACCAAGTGCTTTCGAGGATGCAACGCAGCTGGGAGTCTCATTCTGTTCTGGTAGGAGTGAAAAATATCACTGCCACTTAGGGAAAGAGTTTGACAGTTTCTTATGAAGTTAAGCGGACATCATTTCACCTAGTAATCCCACTCCTAGCTATTTATGTAAGAGAAACAAAGAATATGCTCACACAAATATGTTCATACTAGCCAGAAACTGGAAATACCCCAAATACCCCATCAACAGGTGAACAGATAAGTTATGGCATATCCATATGACAACAGACTATAGCAATAAAAAGGAAAGAACTACTGATACATAGAAAAATCTGGAAGAATCTCAAAAGCACTATGCTAAATTATTGCAGCCAGAATTTAAAACAATATACAGTAAAATCTATTTATATAAAATTTTAGAAAAGGCAAAACTTTACCGACAGAGAGCCAATCAGTGGTTGCCAGGGGCCAAGGAAGAGATTAACTGCAAAGAGACACAAAATAACTTTGGGGAATGAGTGAAATATCACTGTGGTGGTGGTTACACAATTATATACATTTGCCAAAACCCATCAAGTTGTACTCTGTAATTGGTGAGTTGGTAAAATAGGTAGTTACAGAATAGTCATGGGGATGTGAAGTACAGTATAGGAAATGGAGTAGCCAGAGAACTTATACACATGACCCATGGACCTGGACAATGGTGTGGGGATTGCCTGAGGGAGTGGGGGGTGCGGGGTGCTGGGTGCAGGGGGGAAGGGGGAAAATTGGGACAACTGTAACAGCATAATCAATAAAATGTAATTAAAAATAAAGACAGCAACAATGTGCAGTCTTTACATATTGCTACCAAAATTCTATTAGTTTCACTATATATACGAGATTCTTGACTCTAAGCATGTTTTGACAATACATATGAGCATAACTTGAGATGAAAAAATAGAGTAAGAGATCATTTCTTGGCCTACTGCAATAGTTACCAAACAGATATGCATCAGAATTCCGTGGGGATTTGTATAAACACAGCTCCCCAGGACCCACCATCTGAAATTCTGACTGAAGGCCAGGTGGGGGAACAGACCTCTGCCATCTAATGGTTTCTCCAGGTGATCGTGATGTGTGGCGCAATTTGAAAACCCAGTGTACAGACTGACCTTGGAGTAAACCTAGTTATTGTCATGTTCTTTCCATTTCAGAGACTGCTGAGAATAGTATCAGAAATATCACAAAAGATCTTAAAGTAATCAACTGCCAATTGCATTGGCTCTCACCCCAAAAGGAGGCTCAGGTCTTGGCAAAGTTGTCTCCCAAAGGTGCAAATCCTCTGATGTGCGATCAGTTCCATCCCCTGACCTGGCTGAAAGCATCCTAACCTTTGACCCTTAGCTTTCTCATTGGTATGTGATGGAATCAATAGTACCTACCTACATCATAGAGTTTCTGTCAGAATCAAGCAAGATAATCATATAAACTGCTTAACACAAGGTTTAGGACATGGTCTGTTCAATGAAACTTGGGAAATTTAGGTAACCTTAACTAGTTATTTGTTCCCAAACTCCACAATAGGCTCAGCCCAGTCATTTCACTAACTTTATCATCATAAGACTCTGTATTTCATGCTTTTGAATTGTTTAGACCCCATTTATAACCTTTTAGCTATTCTCAATCAATTTCATCTCTTATCATTATTTATTATATTTATTATTATATTTATTACTATTACCATCTTTTTCTTGCCTGAATTTACACTGACATTATTTGAAGGGGACTGAATATAATCCTCTCTTCAATACCAAACATATCTAATTGCCTATTAAAATGAATGCTTTAATAGCCATTCTTTACTTTTAACGAACAATTTCAGATAATTCTACAAGTGCAGGTAAAATATGATCTTAAAACTTAGGAAAATATAACCAAGAATTGAATTGGTAATAAAAGGATAACATTCAACTCTCTGCAAGTCTGTTATTTGGTGACCTAAAATCAACTCAGATGGTACTTCTAGAGACATTTCTCACTTTTTTTTCTAGTCTCTGCTCTCCAGGGCTCGGTGGAGGAAGTGATTAGAGCTGGTGGTGTAGATATAGGTGATGGAGGTGATTCAGGTGGGTAGTGACAGCAGGTGATTAATGGCAAGGGGTCACCAGGGTCTCCCCTCTCCTTCTGCCCTGCCCTCCCCCAAGCTGTGCTTCCAGGGCGGTGAAAGCAAGAAACATTTTCCAGGTACGCCTTATCAAGCAGAGTATTGTGATCGATCCTGAGGATTCTGCATGCTCCCTGCTGCAGGAGTTTTTACGATGTGATAATCGACATTTCAGAAAGTGCTCAATGGTCTCTGAGATAAGAAGTATGCTTCTTTTCTAGGTGAGGTGACTGAGGCTCAGAGAGGCCATGACTTGGCAGAGATGACCCAAACGGTGTTGTGACTTAAACCAGATCTCATGACTCCAAATCCCACGATTCTTTCCTCTCTCCTATGACACCTTTCCATCTGGGAGGAAAACTATGTTTGCACTTCTCAACTGATAGCTTGCAGGTGAGCCAAAACCTTGACCTTCCTCAGCTCTCAAGGCAGCTGTGTGTCAAGATGGCCTGGTTTAGTCCACTCTCGGCGGTGAGCAGCCTCTGGTCTTTACCCCTCTGTGCTATGTGGGCTGCGATGGGGAAAATGTTGGAGGTACTCATACAGGTTATTGGTCCTGACGCATCAATCTTTTTATGTTTCTATTCCATGCATATACTTCAGAGGAGTGGGCTTCATACTTCAAATTACTGGGACTTAAAGAATTCAAACGCTCTGCTCCCCTCCACCCACAAGCATGGTTGCTGATAGAATCAGACCTCTTATGAGGACTCCCAGGCCAAGGGGTCGGTTAGACCAGAGAGGTCACAGAAAGGCAGAATTTGCACATTGTTAATTCCCTGTGCATTCTTCCCGGGAACTCTCATAGCACCCCATATTTTAGCATATGGCATAAGCCATCACGCTGAATTATAACGTGCTGCTTTCTTGTTGATCTCTCCCACTAGACTAGACTCTTTTTAAAAACAGGATCGTTCACCATTTCACTCTAATTACACAGCACGGTACCCAAACCACTACACTAGCCTCCTGAGGAGGCTCTCCATGTCTACTCCTGCCTTCTGATAACCTCTCTTCAAGTTCGCATAAGGCTTTAAAAAGAGGGAAATGAGGTCATATAATCCCCCTCATTTAAAATCCTCAAAAGGTTGGGAGTGTTCTGCATCCTGATTTGGCAGGGATCACATGACCATAGGCCTTTGTCACAATTCATAAAACTTTATAAATTAGCAACCTAAATGGAGTGAATTTTCCTGTATATAAATTTCACCTCCATAAACCTGACTCAAAATTTAAAAATTTAAAATTTCCAATGACTTTCCACTGTATTAATAGTTAAGATGAAACCCACACATGTTGCCATGGCTGATCTGAGTCAAGGTCCCACAGGAAACAGATGACACATTCAAGGGAAAAGTTGTAAACACTTTGTTGAACTCTCTCAACAGTGCGGGTGGGCTGTCATGAAGCTTCAGGTAGAGTGAAGTCCTCAGAGCTAGTAACTGTGGGACACAGTTAGCGCCCAGGCCCAAAACAAAGTCTACCGTCCTGTTACCCACAGACAGAAGGGCTGTATGGAGCTGAGGCTTAGGGTTAAATACACAGGCCCCTCTCCTCTCCCATCTGCTGGGACTTCTCATTGACTGGACCCAAGCAGAAGGCAGAGGGCAAGGGAAAACCACCCGCAGGACAGAGGGCAGGGTGAAGAGTGGACCTAGGGGGGCAAGTGGAGCTTTCCACTGAGCAGTGGTAAGTGGCCTACCTTCTCTTTGCTTCTATAACTTCATCTCCGACTCCCTACCACCTTTACACTTACTAATTCTGTGCCTCAAGTGCCCCGCCCCTAGATCTTGCGAAGTGGTCGCTTTCCTGATGTTCGAACCACCCTCCCAATCAAAAGTAGAGCTTGTGAGCACTGGTCCCTCTGCCTTGTGCCCTGAGTTTGGGTGAAGATGTTTGGAGGGTTGAGATTGGGAAGGAAGACGATGGGGGGGGCGGGTTGGGAGACTGAAGTGAGGGGAGCACTCCATACACCGTAAGAAAGTCAGAGCTAGAACAGACAGGTATAGCCAGGGTTCCCTGAGATCCATGGAGAAAATGTGCTTTTTAGCTTGTTCAAAATCCACAGAAACCATTCTCTACACATGAGAGAGCACCAGAGGCATGGTCAGAAGTAAGGTCTACACAGTGGACCAGCAAGGGTCGGTCATGGGTACTCCATAAATATTTGATCATTATTCTGATTTTACTGAAGCTCAAAAAGGAAAGAGACAATCTCCCTTTCTAAGAGATGAAAATTAGAGATTGTGAAAAAAAATAGCCTCTGATTACTTAGTATGGTAAATATTTATTTAGTCAGCAAGCTGTATAGCAAGTTAAAGTTCTTTTAACCAAGTTGGTTTAAAATGAATATCTCTACTTTCCAGGAAGCTTTGTTCTTAGATTATTGTTATATGTTATTTCTAAAAACAATTAATTGAGGCAATTTTTTATAATTAGAAAAAATGCATTTGCAAGAATAATTCCTGCTTATTTCTTGCTGCTGTTTAGTTATTATTCTCCCTTATTGTTTTTTAGGCAAAAGAGATTGCAAATTTTATTTCTAGCGTTTACTCAATTTTTTCCAGAGCTGCTAAATTTTATATACAATCGTTTTCCTCTTTTGCTACTGAGCAAATCTCATGAATTGCAAAAATGTGAACATTTTGAATTAGAATAAAGATTTCCGCAAACCATTTTCTATGTATGAAATAGCCTTTCATTCTCAGCATTCCCTAGTTTTAAAAGAACTGACCATCCCAAATATTGATTGGGATTCTTCTCCATGTAGTTTAGAAGACAGAAACACTGATTACACTGGGCTTTTCTTATGCACCACCTTTACATTTGTGATGGGCCGTCTGCGTATTCATTGTTTAGTTACGTGTCTAAACGCTTCGAGGAAGACATTTTAGTTGTCAGATTGCAAATATTTAGAGAGTTACAAACAATTTTCTTTGAACAAGCAGTTGTCAGGTTTCTTCTGGCCTGGGACATGGCGAGCCCCAGTTCTCTGGGTGGCACACGCTGTCAGACACAAAACGGCGTGGAAGGCTCTGCACCTGATGTGCATTCAAAACTCAGCCCCGGTCACCAAAGTCCACAGATGAATTTGTGGGGTAACTCAGTGCTCCATTTTTCTTTTTTCACTATAGTATGTCTCCTTCTCATGAGGATATCCAAGGAGGAAGACAGTGCTGGATGCCAAGAAAAAAAAATATATATATACATATATATATATATTCTAATAGATATAGATAGATATAGATAGAGAGAGAGAGAGAGAGATTGATGATAGATAGATAGATAGAAAGAAAGAAAGAAAGAAAGAAAGAAAGAAAGAAAGAAAGAAAGAAAGAAAGAAAGAAAGAAAGACATTTTAATTTTTGAGGCCAAGAAGTCCTATGATCTGCAGCCTGAAAGCTGGAGAACTAGAGGAGGGGTGAGGGGTAATGGTATAAGTCCTGGTCCAAGTCTAAAAGCCAAAGAACCAGAAGCACTGATGTCCCAGGGCAGGAGAAGGTAGGTGTCCCAGCTCAAACACACAGCAAGTTCGCCCTCCCTCCACAATGTTTTGTTCTATTGAGGCCTTCAGCAGATTGAATGATGCCTGCCCACATTGGTGAGGGTGATCTTCTTTACTCAGTCTGCTGATCTAAATGCTAATCTCTTTCAGAAACACCCTCAAAGATACACCCAGAAATAGTTTTATCAGCTACCTGGGCATCACTTAGCCCAGTCAAGTTGACTCATAAATTTAACTATCACACACCTCCACACCCCCACCACTCCCATGAAATTCCCATCTGATATATTCCCTTGGGGCTTATCCATTCATGTATACAAGTACTGTTTTTCAGTATCTATTTTGTGGCAGGCACTACCAGTGCTGGGGATATAGCAGTGAGCAAGGCCACTCCCTCTATAGGATGCATTCTCCAGAAGCAGACCTTGACAAGGAGTCTGGAATCAACACCTTTGAGCAGAAGGGTGAGGTAGCAGGCCTGGGCTGCTGTCCTGCCTGCATCTATAGGTCCAGTAGCCAGGAGGGGAGGTGGGCCCGATCCAGATGCACACTGCCTTCCAGGGAAGAGGCCTCTGCTCACTCTTCCAGCGTGGAGAGGGTGGTAGAATGGCAGTTCTTATGACAGATGTTTGGAAGAGTCTCAGGAGACAAAATCTTCAAGAGCATCCACACAAAAATCTCCCTCCATTGTGTCAGTATCGTGTTTGACTAACCTGGGTCCCAACTTCAGCATAAGACATCCTCCTTGTTTGTGTGTTTACCTTTCTTTAAAATGCAACCACTATGTCTTCTAAATCCTGGGCTTAGTCCTTGGATTTCTCAGTCCTTCCCTCTCAGGAGATGAGACCCACGCTATGCTTTTACTTGCCCTCTGGCATTAGTTTTCTTTCCGTTGTCTCCATGGCAATTACCACAGTCACCCAATCCTACTGTCCTTAGAGCTACTGTTTCCTTCATGAATCCTGAACACCTGACACATCACACTCGCCATCACATTCTCTTTCACCAGCACCTCATCGCAGTCTACCACTCACAAAACTGACACCTGGTAACTTAGAGCTGATTATGCCGCACCTTCTCCAGCCAGGACCAGAAAACCTCATCCAAGTCTCTATCTTACTGCCGGCTTTCTCAGAAACAGGCACCAACTGCCCCAGGTTTCGTGCTCCAGAAGCATGCATCTAGATAAGAGTGTAGGCTGCGGGGTATTTGTTGCGTTAACATCTGTGAAGGGAAGGGTGCAGAAGCAGGAAGTAGACGAACCACAACGCAGACCAAAGTCCCCAGGAAGCTGGCAGGAAGATCAGGAATTTGTGCTGCCAATCTGAACACAGCCGGGATTCGTCTCTCGATCTCACCCAATAACTAAATACAGGCTGATTTGGGAAGGGCAGCAACCTCGCTGAGCCATCCTCTGTAGCGGAGGCAGATCCCAAAGCAGCTGACAGCTGGAAGCCTTCTTACTGACCACACTCTCCGTAGCCCCACAGGTGAGCAGATGCCCTTCTGTAAAGGGTGGCGCAATTCTGTGCCCACCATACCTCTCCTGCCTACTTTCTGAGGCTGTTTTTATTGTTGTTCAATTACAGTTGTCCCCATTTTCTCCACCATACTTTCCCCACCCCCCATCCTCCCCCCAACCCTGTTGTCTTTGTCCATGGTCCTTTATACATGTTCCTTGACTTGACCCTTCCCCTTTTTCCCCATTATTCCCCCTCCCCTCTGGTCACTGTCAGTTTCTATGGTCACAGTCTTTATTTCTAGGTCTCTGGTTCTATTTTGCTCAATTGTTTGTTTTGTTGATTAGGTTCCACTTATAGGTGAGATCCTATGGTATTTGTCTTTCACCACCTGGCTTATTTCGCTTAGCATAATGCTCTCCAGTTCCATCCATGCTGTCAGGAAGGATAAGAGCTCCTTCTTTCTTTCTGCTGCGCAGTATTCCATTGTGTAAATGTACCACAGTTTTTTGATCCACTCATTTACTGATGGGCACTTAGGTTGCTTCCAGCACTTGCTATTGTAAATAATGCTGCTATGAACATCAGGGTGCATAGGCACCTTTGAATTGGTGTTTGTTTTTTGAAGGTTTATTTTGTCCCAGTTTATCTTACCTCTGGGATCTTTTTTCAAATCATTCCCATAGGACCAAGAGAATAAACACACATTCACAAACACACACACGCTATATTGCAAAACACTTCACAGTATACCAATAGAAAATGCATGTTGTAAAAAGATTGCACATTTTGTTCTATGGAAGTTAAATTTGGTTACTATGCAAGGAAGGAAAGTTCTTGAAGAGACATCTGTCCCTCCTATAATTATAAAGGTTGATTCAGTTGCTCCGGCTTGTGAAAAAGATGCTGGTTCCTGCTGCATAGCTCCTCAGGCCTCCCTCCTAACAGTGGGAGCCGAGCAAAAAGACAACCTTCCCAGAGAGAGGAGACAACCCTCAGCAAAATTTATCAGTGTGAGCAAACCAGCTAACATTCAGAGCATTGTCCCTAGCCCTAACAGGTGTAAGTGACACACAGAGAGCACAGGGGTGAGAATGATTAGAGTGAGACCCTGATCTGATCTTCACTTAACATTGTCCCAGCCTCTGGAGCCAGGACCAAGCCGTCTCGCGCCCAGCTGACCCCTGACCTCGCCCGCTGCCGCACTGGCCGGTAGTTCCCACCTTACCCACCAGACTGCTCCGGCATTCAACGCCCGTGTGCGCCCCTCCAACGCTCTACTGCCTTCCCTGCCCCACCTCTCTTTAAAATAGTAGCTAGCTAAAATTATTTAGTCTGACAGAAGAGTATTTTGTCCTGTTCTTAACTGTAAAATACACATGCAAAAAATTTATTCTGTTCTTTTAAAAAGAAAGTTCAATGAAGTCAGTTTCTATTTGCATAGTTCTTAACTGACTACCCCCAAGCATCACACACAACTCCATTTCGTGCTAGGGACACTTAGAAAAGAATCCCCCACAGCGACATAAATGTCAGCATTGATGAATCGTATTTAACCCTCCTCATCTGTTGCCTTCCAGGAAGCACTCCTACACCCCGAGCATTCTCCCATGAACTGACGACCAGAATGGATGACTCGTATACCTCTCATTGGGAAGAAAACACCAAAACAAGAGAGAATAAAAAAGAAAGGAAAGAGAATCAATTACTGCTCTGTTTTAAGAGAACTTCTCAGTCATCAGGATAGCTTAAAAAAAAATCACTGCTGAACCAGGCTTAGAGAGGGGGGTGTGGCCACCCATGTGCCGCCTGGGCAGGGCCCCTGTGATGAGCCTTCAAAGAGGGGTTGGGGGAGAAAAAACCCTATTTCTCTTAGAGATTTCCTTATTTTACTTACATCTGAAAACATTTCAACGATGGGGCTCGGGAGAACCACAGCAGGGAACACACAGTGTGCCCGAATTCTGGAAGCCTACCCCAACCCGGGGCAACACGAAACACAGGCAACGAGGCTGCATTGGACACAGGCCCGAATGAGCGAGAATCTGGAGTCAGGGCAAAGATAGAGGGAGATTTTTTCCAGTTCCTCGATCTATTTCTGTTTTAAAATATTCAGTAGCAAGACTCACAGCAAAGTGTCCCTTGCCAACTAAGCCACAATTCTCTATTATATGGCCTCCCAGGAATTGATTCTAATCTGCTCGGTGATGATTAGACCCACATAAGGAAAATGAAGCTAATGTAGGCCCCATGGAGACTTCAGGGAACAGGCTCCGCGCATTTATATACCAACACTGCAGGTGCACAGTGGCAGAGCAGGAAGCTCTGAGACTCCAAGCAAGACTTCAGAAGGTGTTTTTCTTCCTTAACTGTAAAAATAAATAGGCCTCTAACTCCATACACTAACATGGTTTGTGGAGCAGTATTTACACCTGTGGAGAGAGTAGGATGCGGCAGCTGAGAGAATCAAAGATTTTCTCTCTGACTAACTTTCTTTCCATCATGCAGGCCAGAGACCCCAGAATGTTGTACTCAAGCCATGTAAATAATTCCAGGAAAGGGACAACTTTAAAGACCTTCATGAAAATGGGTAAGTGCCAGTTGTTGGCTGTCCTGAGCCCCTCTATGTCAGAGGAAACAGCAACAAGGTAGAAGAAACACTGGCCTTGGCCCTGCAGCCCTGTGCTTTGCTGGGTGGCCTTGGATGAGCCACCTAACCTCTCTGAGCACTTCTCCCCTTACATGAGATGACAGTGGCAGCACCGTAGCAGAGACTGTCATAAAGACCAAATGGGAAGGTATGTGGAAGCATTTTAAAGGGTGTGGGGTTAGGAACCTTACAGAAGTTTCATGCCTGTTTAGTGGTACAGCTGTTGGTAGAATGTGGAGAATGGTGTTCAGATGCTACTTCAATGTCTAATGCCCAACACTTGTATCTTGAAGATAATATAGCCACACCAATATGCTTGCTTCTTCGCTTTACCTCTTTCCCGCTCTTTTAGTCCATCTCCTATTCTGAAATTCCAACCCTTTTCTAGTGCCCTGGGTTTCTTCCTGGCCCTACCTGTTATTAGTTAATACTGTAGTATTTGGGCCAGTTACACGATGTTCTCATTACAACATGGTCCATGCAGTGGCTCAGCCCAAGCTGACTTTAAGAAGCTGTCCCCTGTTGGATTCTACAGTAAGTAGAGTCCGGGATGGGGGTTAGTGGGCAGGAGGCTTCTTAGTGAGTGTACTTGGGGAAAGAAAGGGAGGAACACCAGACTGGGTAGAGGGAGAAGTTTAGCTGCAAAATATTGGGTTGGCCAAAAAGTCCATTATGTTTTTTCCATACAATGGTTCAAGTAGTACTGAGTTGTCTTTAACTTCATTCAAAACAATTTTGTTAAATTGTATTGTGACAGCTATCATATCAGTGTGCATTTTTTGAAAATATCAAAATTGTTGAATTTTTGTGCAAACCATTTTAATATTGAAGATGGAAGAAGATATGCAACATTTTTAGTGTGTTATGCTTTATTATTTCAAGGAAGGTAAAAATGCAACTGAAATGCAAAAAAAAAAAACAACAACAACAAAAAACAAAAAACCAAGTATGCAGTATATGGAGAAGGTGCCATGACTGGTTGAACGTGTCAAAAGTGATTTGGAAAGTTTCTTGGTACTACTGACATTTTGGTCAAATAATTCTCTGCTCTAAGGCTGTCTTGTGCATTGGAAGATGTTTGGCAGCACCCCTGGCCTCTACCCATTAGAAGCCAAGATCGGGAGATAGCCGACATACTTGAAATATCCAAATCAATAACGTTATTGGTGAAAATGAAAAATGTGTCTTTTATTTTATGGAAAAAACATAATGGACTCTTTGGCCAACCCAGTAGTTTCAGTACAGGCCTCTTTCAACCATATAGAGAGTTCTGAACCCTGTAGGGACAAAAGGACAAAGCCTTCATACCACTCTGAAGCTCAATCATTGAGTGCAGGCAACCCTGGGAAGCGGCACCAGCCAAGGCAATAGGAAGCTGACGGCTGAGGTCCTTCTTCCATCAGCACCCTCAGGAGAAACAAATCCTTCATTTCTGATAGGGCACATAGGTGAGGCATCTCAGCACTCTTCCTCAGGAGCCATTAAGCCACCATGGTTATATCCACCATTTACTGGGGGACCGATCTGAGCATTTGTTCTTCTATGTAAGACTTATTACCATAATAGGGCATCAGACACAGCATTTAAAGCAAGCAGGAAGAATGGAGACAACTTTATTTGAACAACTATTAAATAAATAAAAAATAAAGCAAGAGGCTCCAGCTAAGGGCCCAGGAAAGATCAGGCAGAGGTCAGTCTAAGAGATTCTCAATATCTAGAGCAAGAGGAAATTTTGGGATCCAGGAGACAAAGTCAGGAGGATTAACTAGGCCTGAGGAACCAAGGCAGGCAAGAATGCAGGTCTAGGCATATGTCCAGCAGGAAGACCCAGGACCAGCACTAGGAAGCTGATTCATGGGGCAAAGGCAACTTCTACCCTCATCATTGGTAATCACCTCAATGCCAGGCTCCCCGTAGCTTCTCCTCAAAACAGGAGGATAATGTTCTGTTGGTGCTGTTGAAAACATGTAAGGAACATGTAGTGATATAATGAGCAATAGATACCCATCAAACAAGTCCTTCGCATGAATTTTTTAGAGCCAGAAAAGTGATTGCCCACCATTAGACAACATGGTTCCCTTCTTCGAGCTATTCAAACTGAATTAGCCATTGTGGTTTTCCTTCTCAGCCTTGGGTCCAGAAAGCGTAAGGTTAATTTCAGCGTTGATCTTCAACAACTGCCTTGTCACAGACACCTGGCAGAATTTTCCTTCTCTCTCTGCTCTGTCCGTTTCATCCTGATTTCTCATGTTTCCATTTCAAACTCAATTTTTTTTGTAATGTAACAGTTTTATTTTAAGTATCTCAGATCTATTATTAAGCAAGCATGGCACATTTTATAAGTAGTGGCCTAATTCCTGATCCTTGTCACAACTCTGGGCAGGGAATATAAATTGTATCTATTTGCAAAGGTGCATACCCATGAGCTTAGAATTTCCAGTCAAGGATGGGAGGGAGCTAAGGGTATGTTTACTTTTCTCCCTTCCCTGAAAGCCATAACTCTAAAAAGAATAAAAACTAAAGAAAATTTATTCTAAAATGGAAAATAGGAAATGGCTGCAACCCTCAATCACAGAAAGTAAAAGACATTCTCAAAATACAGCAAAATTTAGACCGAAACCAGAGGTAATAAAGACCATTCATACTTCATTGGGTACTCGATAAGAATACAAATTTCTCTAAAAATAAGTGAGGGGGTGCTGAAAGGCCTAGCTTTACCTGGAAGGACGAGTATGAGAACATGCCTAGGCCACCTGGAGACTATCCTGGGGGCTTGTTACACACTGAAAAATACAGAGAAAACAAGTGTTGAGGAGTATTGTTTTCATCTTCACTTTCTCCAGTTAGGATTCCTGGACTAAAACCAGCCAGAGGTGAGGCAAGGTTGAAGAGAGATCAGAAATAGCAACCATTCCACCCAGCTAAGCAAGGTAAATAAGTAGCAAATCACCAAACAAAAGACCTGTGAGCCATGGAGGTGCGCTGTGAACTCACATGGATGTCCTGGTGGCCATCTGCTTACCCATCAAGGAGGAGAAGGGGCCGATTGTCCCAAATCTGAGGGATTGTGATAGCCTAGATGCTATGAAATATCAAAAGAAGGAAAGAAATACAAAAGAGGCAAACAAAGATGAAAAATGCACATATTGGGAAAAAGGTTAGTAAGAAAGTTAAGTAGGAAAGAGAACATCATAAAAGCATTATAAAAAATGAAAAACGTTAAAAACAGCAAAGAAGAAAATAAATACCTCTGAAATGCAATGGGATGGACTTTTTGAGAGAACTAGGCAATAAAACGGGAGAAAGGACCAGGTAAGAAGCCGAGGAGAAGATCAGAGGCATGGAGGAGGGAAGCAGATACCTAATACACACACATAATTGATATTTCTCAATAAGGGAATGGAACAAATGAAATCAAAATATTCTTTAAATATAATAAAACTTGGCAGGCAAAAAACACCCTAAATCTTCAGTAGCAAAGATTACACTATGTCCCCCAAAAAATAGCAAGAAAAAAACCACTATCCTCACTGAAAAACTAGTCACTTACAGGAGGACCTGGGGAGTCAGGTTAGTGTGCATATGCTCCACAGGGATGGTCACACCCCGAAGGGAGCAAAACCTGAATCTTAAGAGGGGGTGAAAAAAACTTTATATTATTATAATAGTCTGTGGCCCTCCTGAGGGCCATAGCACGTAAACAAGTTATCTGGTATTCCAGGCTCTGAGAGAGAGTGCAATAATAGAAATAGAATACATGTTCTATATGTAATATGTTATATATGTACATGTAAATATAATAATAATTAAAATAAAAACATTGGGTTATCATAACATTCCCACACAATATTCAATGTGAAAACCATGTTCAGAGTCCTAGGGAGAAATGGCCATGCCGCTGGCTGTTGCAAGCCAAGCAGTCGTCAGTCTGAGCACAGCCGCTCCCGGTGCACCCACAACCATGCAGGGTCAGAATACGGGGGCCGGCACAAATAACGCCCTTCTTCATTGCAGTCTTTCACTACAAAAGCATCAGCACGTAGCCCTGTAACGTAACACTATCATACTCAAGCACGCCATCTGACTTTTTAGGTGAAATGTTCAAATTAAAACTATAAATTTTTACACCCATATTATTGCCCTACCAACCATACCTCAAGCAGGCATTACTTCTATCTGGCCCTATACATCGACCACAAGCCTTTATAGGAAAACTGAGAGAATAAACCCCAGCCAGCCAAAAGGTGAACCAAAATAAAGCAGAAATGAGGAAAGCTATGATATTTAAGTACTGACAGTGAACACTTAAGCCACTAGAAGTTTATAATATTTAATGGAAGTTTTGTAAACTGTAACATTGTGAAAATAAAAGAGCTAAAAAGCAAGATAATGACATAGGGATGGTATAAGGATGGACAAGAGCATGAAATCTCCTATATTTCACAGCAAGGAGTCAATAGATCTAGCTTTAAAAATATTTACAGTCATAGCCCTGGCTGGTGTAGCTCAGTGGATTGAGCTCGGGCTGTGAACCAAAGGATGGCCGGTTCGATTCCCAGTCAGGGCACATGCCTGGGTTGCAGGCCAGGTCCCCAGTGAGGGGTGCATGAGATGCAACCACACATGGATGTTTCTCTCCCTCCCTTTCTCCTTCCTTTCCCTCTGTCTAAAAATAAATAAAATCTTTAAAAAAAAATATTTACAGTCATAAAGGTAGCCTCTAAAGGAACTGAAAACCAGGTTACAAATCTATCTAAATATAAATAATAGGAAAGCAACAGAACCAAAATAAAAAAGATATAACCATATAGCAAAAAATGAAATATAACAGAAGCATTAGAGAGAGAAAACTTAAAATGACAGGATTAAAACATGTTTCATATGCAATATGTGTTATATATTAATATGTATATGAAATGATAAATGTTTTAGAGATTCTCAAATTGGATTTAATTAAGAAAAACTAACTGTATGCCTTACATCACTCACTCACTCAGAAATGTTAAAAAGATGGACATGTGCTTTTGCGTTTTCCTTTTTGCACTTACTTGTCATTTCTTTGCCAGACAGACTGCAAGGGAAAAGCATTAAACAAGACAAAAGAGTAGTTTGTTATTACAACAACATTCAATCTACAATGACGGCATAACTACGGTTACATCTTCCATTCCCGTTATTGTAACATAAGAGCACATAAAGCTTAAAATACAGGCAATTTATGGAGATTCCTCAAAAAAACAGGAGGATTTTAATTTATTTTTTCTCAGCCTCAAACAAGTCATATACTCAAAATGAGTGAGGATATGAATAATCTGGAATCTAACACATTTTTATAACTCCAACCCTGAAAACAGAGAATAGGCTTTCAAATACTTGTGATAACATTAATAAAATGTGATCACATATTATGTAACAAAACAACACCAAAAAACAAGTAGTAATAATACTAACAACCATGGTTATAACGCAATGAAGTAGAAATTAATAACTTAATAAAACCAACCTCCTGAAATGTTATAACTCATTCTTTAAAATTCTGCTCATGATTTCTTTATTGACTCCAACATTGCAGAATATCTATCAGATAATAGTATTAAAAACACTACATCAGTAAAATCCAGTGTAAACAGCTAAAGCTGTGCACAGGAGAAAATACCAAGTTTTATACACTAACACTACTAAGTAAGAATTCAACTCAATAATTTTTAAAACTAAAACCTAAGGGAAGCAAAAGGAACAAATTATTTAAGGTAAAAGAACCAAAATTGATACATTATAAAATCAGAAGTGACAAAGAATTAATCAATGAAACCAAAAGGTGACTCTTAGG
>PVJI01016651.1:0-37685 GCA_004026765.1 Micronycteris hirsuta | reverse complement strand
CAGCATTATCCTAATTCCAAAACTAGATAAAGACACTACAGAGAAACAAAATTATAGGCCAATATCCCTGATGAACATAGACACTAAAATCCTCAACAAAATATTAGCAAACAGAATGCTGCAGTGCATTAAAAAGATCATATGCCATGAACAAGTGGGATTTATTGTGGGAATGCAAGTTTGGTACAACATTCTCAAATCAATAAGTGTGGCTCCCCACATAAACAAAATGAAGGATAAAAGGCACATGATCACATCAATAGATGCAGAAAAAGCATTTGACAAAAATCCAGAATGCATTTATGATAAAATCTCTCAGCCAAGTGAGGGAACATACCTAAACATAATGAAGGCCATATATGACTGACCCACTGCCAGTATCATACTCAAAGGGTAAAATCTACAAGTGTTCCCCTTAAGATCTGGAACAAGACAGGGATGTCTGCTTTCACGTCTCATAGTCCTAGCCACAGCAATTAGACAAGGGAAAGTTTTATTTCTTCCTTCTAAATTGGGAGGAAGAAGTAAAACTGTCCTTGTTTGCAGATGACATGATACTGTACATAGAGAACCCTGAAGATTCCACCAAGAAACTATTATGACTAATAAATGAATTCAGCAAAGTAGCAGGATATAAAATTAATATCCAGAAATCAATTGCATTTTATATGTCAATAACTAACAGAAGGGAAATTAAGAAAACAATCCCATTCACAATTGCTATAAAAGAATAAAATGCCTAGGAATAAACCTAACAAAGGATGTAAAAGACCTGTACTTGGAAAATTTTAAGACACTAAAGAAATCGAAGAAGATACAAATAAGTGGACGAACATACAATGTTCATGGATAGGGAGAATTAACATCATTAAAATGTCTTTACTACCCAAAGCAACTTATAGATTCAGTGCAATTCCTATCAAGATTCCAATGATGTATTTTACAGAACTAGAACAAATATTTCAAAAATTTATATGGAACCACAGGACCCTGAATAGCACCAGCAGTCATGAGAAAGAATAATAAAGTTGGAAGGATCACAATACCTGATGTTAAACTATACTCAGCCCGTTGTAATCAAGACAATCTGGTATTAGCACAAGAATGACCTAGATCAATGGAATAGAATAGAGAGTCCAGAAATAAACCCACATCTTTATTGTCAATTAATATTCAACCAAGGAAGCAAGCATATACAATGGGCTAAAGATAATTTATTCAATAATTGGTGTTGGGAAAATTGAACAGATATGTGCAGAAAAATGAAACTAGACTACCTTCTTACACCCTCTTACACAAACAAGAATAAATTCAATATGTATCAAGAACATAAAGGTTAGTTAAGCACCTGACCCTTTTGATCTGGTAGCTTCTCCAGGTCCTAAGGCCTTGGAATCCTCTACTATATCCTATTCATCTGGTGAGATAAGACAGTGAGCAAAAAGTATCACCCAGAATGTTTTTATAGGCCAAATGGAAGTGGCAAATAACACCCCACTCACATTCATGGACCAAGACTCAGTAACACGACCCCATGTCTCTATAACGGAGGCTGGACTCTGAAGTCTACCTCTTGTCTTGGGAAGAAAAAGAAATTTTGCCACCATATTGCATTATCCGTGCCACACATTGGAATCACAATAATTCTAATTTGCTATCATCATAATAGGTGGGAGATTAGATGATAGCTAGATGGATAGATAGATAGATAGATAGATAGATAGATAGATAGATAGATAGATAGATAGAGGGATGTTGCAAATTCTGGCCAGCAGAGTTCGTATGCCATGGCTGTGTGTAAATAATTTTACACATAATATACTGGACTAGAAATTCCGGGACTACACGTCCCCTCCATTATCATCTTGGAGAGGCCCTGAGCCTCAAGTCCACTGGCTTTTTACTGCTATTTCTCAGGCACTTTACATCTGAATGGTCTTCATTAACTATGCATGGATTGTAGGTTTACATTAGGTGGTAGATGCCCAAGATAGCACATCAAGAGGATAGATATGCAAATGGAAAGACAATAGGCTCGGGCTGACTCACTGGTCTGAGGAAGCCAGGCATGCATTAGCATAAGTTCCTTTGATTCAGGGAGAGAGAGGTTTTAGCAAGGGCAAGTTTTAAATCTAAGAAATATGCCATCCTGATTTACCCACAGGAAATTCTGCTATCACACACCTGGGTCCTGCTTGCTTACCCACGTTCCACAGAAGTTTTTCTCACATGAAACATTAGAGCTACATTTCCCACTGTGGGATGCATGAATTTCCTTTAGATAGACACTAAAAGTATGTGTTTGTGTGAGAAGTCTTAATATGTGACCAACATAAGTGAAATTCCAACCAGAATGTTTGCCTCCTTAAACTAAAAAACTCTCTCAGATATTTAAGAAATATTTGTGTGCATACAAAAATGTAATGGCCAAGAAGCTTGCCATCACTTAAACCCATGCTTTGATGAGCCTATTTACTTGCAAATCATACATATTTTTCTTAAAAATTCATAATACAGAATTCTAGTTATTTCAGATAGACTTCACCCCCAATTCATCCAGTTCATAATTAGTGAGGTTATATTAGCTTTGGCTGCACTGAGATGATAGCAATTAAGCATATGTTTATTTTAAGAGTAGTTACATTTGCACTAATATATAGTTCAACTTATTTTTTCCTTTTCACAACACTTGAAAGTAACTAAATAATCTATGTTTTTTGGAAAATATCTTTGTTAATATTGCTAAGTTTGTTTCAGCATGTGGAAAATAACAGAAACATTATAGCATACCTATAAGAGGAACCTAATCAACAAAACAAACAAGCAGACAAAATAGAACCAGAGACATGGAAATAAAGAACAAACTAACAGTGACCAGAGGGAATGGAGGAGCAGGTAAGAGGGGAAAGAAGGGGGAAAGCCAAGTCAAAGAACATGTATAAAAGACCCCTGGACAAAAATAATGTGGGAAAGATTGAATGTGGGATGTGGGCGGGGGTGGGGCAGGGAGTGTAATCAGGGAAAAATGAGGACAACTGTAATTGAACAACAATAACAAATACATAACTATAAAAAAAAAGAAATGAAAAGATTGGAAATGTTGTCCTCATGTTAGGGCCTGCTATTATGCCTTGAGAGTCAACAGTACTACTTGGCACTTAGAAGGAAAGAGTTTTGCAGGATCTTGACCAATTGAAACATTTAAAGGCAGAGATACGTTGCCATGTGTACTCCAGGGATACAGCTGATATCCCATCTTGACCATAACCAAATGCCAGTAGGAAAATAAAGTAATGGAAGTCTTATCACTTTCCTTGGGAGGTGTCATGACCCTCTGAGGCATTGCGGGAGATATAACAGTGCCATAATGAGACTCATAATTCATGTCAGCCCCGAGCCTTTTCCTTCATTTATAAATGTTTTAGAGCCCTATGATTCACGGTGCCATGAGCTGGTTTTCCTCCAGAACTGTCGTGCTCCCATTAATACCAACCATTCCTGCTTCTTGCCCAGAGACAAGCCCTACAGTAATATATCACAAAGTTTAGTGCTCTCCTTGAATTGTTAGAGTCAAAATTCTTTCCCACTTATTGAGTTAGTGTAAAATAAAAGTTTTTTGAAAAATATTGAAACTTGAAAAAGAAATGAAGAAAGCAAGGAAAGATTTCTTCATCATCTAAGGAGTCATTTTAACGTTTTTCTCCATTATTAATGTAATGTACATTTTACTTATATGCTTAACTGTTATACCCCAGGAAAAGGGTAAACTTCAATGCCTAATTGACATGAAATGATGATGAAACTTGCCATTTAAATCATAGGTTTATAATGAAAAGTTTTGTGGTCATCAATATGATATTTTTATATCTTTCTTAATAAATAATGTTTACAATGCATTATATTTTTAACCTCACTCAACAATTCATTTTGCAGTTATTCAAAACAATTAAACATCATTTCATTAAGCAGAACAAAGCAGTTCTTAAAATCCTTTAAAGTCACGTAGCATAAAACACATGTCATCGGGTGCATGTAACTTTTGTTTGGGAGGCACCGTCTCCATGGCTGCTGTTCTTCACTGGCAGTATCCTCTCCAGAGTCCATTTGCTGTTCTGCTCAGCACGGCTGACTTACTATCACGTGACTCACAGTGTGGTACAGCAGAGGGACACAAGAAATGACCCCCGATTCCATTCGTTTCCACAAAACTCTTTGGAAGGCTCTATCCAATTGTAGTTCCTGAGCTAATTCGGGCAGGAAGCTGTCAAGGGCCAGCCATGCCCCATGCAATGGGGTTACAGTTGGTTCCTCTGCCAGGTCTGGAATCCCTGTTTTTGGACTCCCTGCTGCCTTATGTTGTGAAAATAAAGCCTTGTTCCCCTCCCTGAGTTTCAACCTGTTAGCTCAGTCTGAATCCTGGCTTAACGTCTGAGGGCTCTACTGTGCAGAACTGCCCAGCTTTGCCCCAGAACCCGGGTCCAAAAGTGGAGCTTTGCAGCTGCCGAATGGATTACCTAATGAACCATGCCTCTCTCGTGAGTCCAGCACTGGTTCCTAACTGGATACCCTACCGCCCAATTGAGGTGGTGATGACCAGGGTAATTTTCTCAGACACAAACGGGTTCCTTTGGTTCTGTAATTGCCAACTTTTTGGACATTATTTTGTGAACTTTATGTTTTTTACTACACATTAAATTATTTGAAAACTAGACTAAGTATTTGGGATACAGGGAAGAACAGGGTGAAGTTGAAAAAAATGATCTGATTTCACCACAACCTCAGGAAAAACAACACTGGGGAGAAGAGTGAAAACAGGAGAAACCTAAATTCCAAAGAGAAGAAAAAGTGCGAATTAAAGCATCATCTTAGCCCGGTTGGTGTAGCTCAGTGGATTGAGCGCGGGCTGGGAACCAGAGGGTCCCGGTTCGATTCCCAGTCCGGGCACATGCCTGGGTTGTGGGCCAGGTCCCCAGTGAGGGCCATGTGAGAGGCAACCATACATTGCTCTTTCTCCCTCCCTTCTCCTCTCTCTAAAAATAAATAAATTTAAAAAAAAAAAAAAGGATCGTCTTAGTACCCTTAAATAATTTCCAGTCGATTCTTTTTCCCCTTAAAAACAAATAATTAAAGAAAAAAATTAAAAACCTAACTTGAAAAAAAACACACTAATGAGTAACTTGGGAGGTAGATAACACTTACAATCAAGAGTGCAGCCTTCTTTCTTAATCTTAACTTTATTCTATTTACTTCACTCTCCTTGTGGAGTTACATTTTAGGTTGAGCCATAACTGCTTTCAATTCATTCAAATTGTTCCAGTCCATTCATTTTATCACCAGAGTCAATCAATTTAACTTATTTCAACAGATACTAGGTAGTGACTATGATAGGGGAACGATTGAGGGCTTATAATATTTTGGGAACTTTTTAAGTGTTTTTGTATGTATTGAGTAATTCACTCTTTCATAAACTTTATAATGTAAATATTATTGATACCATGTCACAGATAAGAAATCTGAGGTACCATTAAGTTAAGGGACTTGCCCAAATCCGTTTGTCCACATCCTCCAATACTTAATGGAGCCAGGGTTTGAATCCAGGCATCTATCATCAGAGTCCACACTCAACTCTATAGCCATGCACACATCAGACATGTATAGATGGAATTGTCTCGGTGGTTCTAACACTAAAAGTTAATAATTAAAGAAATGAAGTATATGTACTGTATAACATATGCAAATATGTGCTTATAAATACTCAAAGCACAGCTGCTTCACTTGCAGAACTTTGGCAATTTCTAGCAAATAAGGCAATCTTAGCTTTCACATTTCACAGTAATTTTCATTCATTTTGGTCTCCAAACAAGCTCTCTTTCTTGTTTTAATAGGAAGCGATAAATTTATATCATTTTGCAGTGCTTTTTAAAAGCATGTTCCATGGAACATCTGTCTCTATATCAAATATTTTAGATTCTAAATTTCCATTCCAAACCTTCTGCATCAGAGTCTAGTAATCTGCATTTTTACAAGCTCTTCGGTATGTTCAATGCTTCTATGGTTTGATTTAGAAGCTGCAGAGCTTCCTGGCCAGCTTTCCATTTATCACTTCTGTCTACCCCAATCTAGACTAATTAGTTAGAATATATTAACTTTTCACTCTCTAGTCCTAATTATATATCTAAAAACACAACTTTTTTAAAGTTGTTCTTACAGCCTTGACCTCTCTTATCCAGATCACAAGGCAAAATAAGGAAGCTCACAGCTTGTGTCCAACCCATGATTATCCAGTCCCTAACAAGTGAAACCATCTATTTAAAATTTCCTCCTTCAAGCATTTTTTAATGTTAATATACCTTGAATCAATTCTTAGTTAAGCACTGGCTCAGAATACTTTACAGCGTGTTTTCTGTATTTGTCTTAAATCTAGATTTCCCCTCCCTAGTGATTTTCCCAAGCAAAGCTCTTTAAATTTTAAAAAAATGTTTAAAACTATTTTGAGTAGAATAGTTTCCCACAAAATGTATGTCCTTCCTTTGCATATTATACTGCCAAAGTAATTTCATTCTCACTCAGTCATACTCAAAGCTAGCTCTGAAGCCAGAGGTTATTCTGACCACTGGGTACATTGAGGAGCAACCAGCTTAAGTTCCACGAAGCAAGGCTTCCTATACATTGTGCAGTTGGTTTGTGCAATAAGTGAGGACTGCTGGGATCCCAAACAACCACTGTGGGGTCAACTGAAGCTGATGTTTTAACTAAAAATTTGAAAATACTGCTCAGACATACTGAGAGATAATTGTAAACAAGGTTAATTATTTGCAAACTGTTAAGGAAAATCAGAAAAGAAACAGACTTCCTTGGTAGTTTTCAGAGTTAAAATGATTAATTTTGAAAAAGGCTGCTGGTCAAAATCTGAGGCATGACTGAGAAAAAAATAGAATGGGGTAGGAACACAATTCCCACAATCACTTCGAGAAAGACACAATGTTAGCATAAATTTTGAAACTGTAAAGTCTGTAAAGGCTTCGTTATTCTTATGAAAACGTTGAAAGAAAAACTAGTCAAATGTCATTTTATTCAAATCTACACTAAATGTGTATCTCGATATTGGATACATTCCTAATTTCAAGGATTTTTTTTGTGTTCTCAATTGCATTGAAATATTGTGGAATCAAATATTGTTGAAAATAAGGTGACCATTATCTGGTACACTTGAAAATCTTTTCGTTGGAGATTTGGGCAAGTGGGTATGAGATTTATTTATAGCTATATTGCTGCAAGAAACTTTTTGGGGGTGAGATAAGCATGTTTTTCTCAAATAGCTTTACCTTTCACATCAGTGGCAAATGTATATTGTGTTATATCAACTTGAAAAAGATTTCTTCATTCTACCATTAATATCAACAATTTACAATCAAGCCCAGAAGCTGGTGACAAAACCACTTAACAATTCTAATTCCGTCTCCTGTACTTGAGTAAGTAAAGTATTTTGGGCTATACCTAGTAATTTTATAATCATACTCAGTCACATGAAATCAATATAAAATATTCTCATTAATTAAGTGAATTATCTGGGTTGAAGGTATACAAAGTGTGTATCTATTATAAATTATGATTATGAAACTAATGACTATCATTAAAAAATGTTGTTCCTTGTGAATTTTGCTTCTATCCTTCAGGATCCAGTCTAACACTCAATTAACCATTCCCAAAGGGCCCAAATTTTAAATCATAAAATTCTGACCGAGCTATTCAAAGCTGTCCTCCTCCTCAGAGACCGCTTACCTATTCTCTAATCTAAAGCTTCTTTGAACTCATCAAGCTCATTTTTAGCCCATCGGGGACTTAGGTTTAAGTAGAAAATTTTTGACTTTCTTACCCTCAGGTTCCTCTTTTAACCACCTCTAACCATTGCCAATCTCAGTCTTACAGATACTGTGCGCGCCAGACGTTGCGGGGTTGGTTTGGTTTTGTTTTGTTTTGATCAGAGTCCCACATGGAGTGACGCCTGCTCAGATATTTGGGTCCTTTATTTTGCCTAGCTCAGTTACTTCTTCTCCACTTTCTTTGGCTAGATGAACTTTGTTGAACTTATCCCTGGTAAGGAAATCTAGGACTAATTATGTTTATTTAGAAGAGAAGCTACTGTCTTCAATGGCCAGGGTATCTGAGGGTTATGATTAATACATGCCCTTAAGACATGTCTTAGTCTTTCTTGAAGCCGGTTTTACTGAATTAAATAATTCATTAAGTAATCTATATTTATACCACTGCAAAAATTAAGAAACTCTTAATTTAGATTTTTAAAATCACTAATTTCTTTATTCCTACATCCCTCCCTTCCTCTCTCCCTCCTTCCCTTCTTGCCTCACATCTCTCTCTCTCTCTCTCTCAAATTTTGGCATCCGACTTTCTTAACACTAATAAATGGAGTAGTATATTTTCTTGAAATAACTAGTCATGAACCAAAAATGGTTCCAGATAAATCTTCCAAAAGGCCCAGAGAAAGGGACTTTTCCTTATTTTATTTAAAAGCTTATGGCTTCATAATAAGAATCTATGAAAAATTAAAAGGCTTTGTGCTTTTCTTCTCTAGCTTTGCATACATTGCTTTTCAATATTGTAACACATTCTCTCTTAATTCATTTCAGAAAAATATTTAATTTCACTAAAATCTCTAATGTACATGATCCTGAAAAAATTAAACAGGCATAAAAGTATTTGTTGATATATAGTGGACACATAGAGAACAGAATATCAACAGTTATATGGGGCTGCACTTGGAAGGTAAGAGTTCCTAGTTGGCAAGTAGGGAGTTTTCCTTCATCTCAAGATTCAGGTACATGGATCTGGCAGCTGCACCTTTGCCTTAGAATCTCTTAGGTGAAAGAAGAGAAGACACACCTACTTCATTATTTTGCCCAGAAGTTGACCACTTTGTTTGTATTCTATGGGGAAGAACTGGTCAGAAAGCCCTAGTTAGATGTAAGAGGAGCTTGGAAATAGAATTGTTGTCTGGGCAATTGCTTCTTCACCAGAACCTCAAACTACAGGAAACACAAATTCTGATGGACAGGTAGTTGTCTCTGTTACACTTACCCAAAGTCTAAGCTGTCTATAGAGCAGCAATTTTCAGCTGGTGTGCCACAAGAGTTTTTAAAACATGCAATATCTGACTGTTTAGTCAGGGGTACTGCCTCTTTTTCCTCAGATTGTCAAATTTAAAAAATGACACCAGTCAACACAACAATAGCCATCCAGTGTGAATAAGTAAAAATTATACCTATTTTTATCTTATGGGCAAAAATATATTTTTTGGTGTGCCGCAGAATTTTAGTAGTTTATTCGTGCCGTGAGATGAAAAAAGTTGAAAGTTGCTGCTATATCCATGTGAACTCCTCTCTGGTTACTACTTCAGTTGTAACTCTTGGATTGAGCAGAGTTTACCCTAAAGTACTGTGAAAAATTTATAAGAGAATATTTAGGTGTCCTTAGAGTTTATGCGTTTCTTATAAAAGACACAAGTAAATTGTCTTTGGAAGTATCTTAGAATTCTATTTTTCAGTCCTATACTCTTAAAATTTTGTATAATAGTTTAGCAAACAATAGTGATTTGCAATATTAATTATTCTCATATGATGCTCATCTGAGTTAGAACTTAGGAACATTTACTGGTTTCAAAGCATTTCCCATTAAACTTCCCCAGTAGTCAAGTCTCCATTGCAACAATGTAGTTGCCTGTGGATTCCGCACAGAATGGTCACAATGCAAAATACAGAGAATCTGCATTACTCTGCAAAGAGGACCTAATTAGGTTTCCCCATTCATAAAAATAGATAATTGGCAATACAGTGCAATTAGGGGAGGTCTCTTTAAACTTTTCATGGGTGCAGTCAGCTGATACTAATGTTTCTTTGGGGTGCACTTGAAAAAATGACGTCTCATCATATTTATGTGAGAGTTCCTTCTCATAAGAGTTGCCATCCAACTTATTATTTAACACTGAACTATTTTAATCCCAATGGCTTTATATTTAATTCAATTTTTTAGAGTAAATTTTGTCCTGTGGCTTCTTTAAGCATATTCCTTATGCTTATTAAACACTTTCTAATAAGCCTCTTATTTATCTAACACTGTACAGGATGTTTTGATCTACATAACAAATTAATAACAATTATACTGGCATTATATGTAGAGCTGACACAATAGTTTTCTCTCTTGTTCAATTAATATTTTTAACAACTTTGTGCAACTCAGAGAATCACTTGTCAAAGGAAACAGAGGTAGTCAATAGCAAAACTGATTTGAAATTCATCAGTGGATTTTCTACTACACTATGATGCCCATTTAAGTCTTATTACAATGCAAGAACCTGAAATAGTTTGAGTCATGAAACTCTGTGTTATTGATAGCAAGTACATAGAAAGAGATCAGTAAATATGTAAAGCTTCATTCAAAACCATGACTTGACATGCCGTAAAGGATAGAAAGGGTGGATGGTTGTGTGAGTTGGTTGGGTGGATAAGAGAGAGTTATTCAGCAGGAGGAACCGAATTCCTGTAGAAGATCAGGCATGAGAGGGTTGTATAGAGAGACTGTGAGGAAACTGGAATATGATGGGAACGAGGAAAGGAGAAGAGAGTAATGGAAAAGGAGGCTGGCTAGGTCAGTAAATAAGGCCCAGGCGTGGGGAGCTTTGAAAGTCTGGCAGAGAAATTTAGACTTACTAACAGGGTAGTAGTGATCCAATGTGATTTCTTAAATCAGGAGGATTAGGGAAAAGTGCTTTGAAGGAGGATGTACTTGGCAGTGGGCCGTGTGATAGCTTTGAAAATGGAAAGGCTGAAGTCAGTCAGTCGGATGCTGCCAGATTAAGATGTGAAAAGGATGTGGCCGCTGCGGCAATGGAGTGTGAAGCAGAAGGGAGGCCGTGGTCCAGAACTATGCCGAACATGAAGAGTAAAGGAGAGTAAATTGTTAAAAATAGAGCCCTAAGGTTTGAACTAAAGGGCCTGGAAGAATGTGGAGTTTAAGGGATAAGTTGTGTTCAAAAATAATGTTGAGATAAAATCTAATTGTCAAGTTAGAACTTAGTGTTATCAAAACAAATACCTTATTTGTAATATAAGTGCTTTTCTGTTGATGGAACTATTTCTAAGTTATGCAATTTGACTTTATTCTTCAATTTTACAATTTCTAAGAGTTTATTTATTAGATAAATATTAAACTATAGAGCCATGTTATGTCTTAAGAATAGGATATTTTTCCTGTCCTAACAGAAGTAGCTAGTGTGTCAAAAATAAGTAAAACACTGAGTATCCTCACAGAACAAGCCTGTATGTTGCTAATATTTTGAAGCTATTAATTCCAACCTTTAGAATAGCTTGCCAATTTATACACAAAACAGCACTTTAGCTGTTAGGCTTTGAAGTAATCATCCTTAAGACATTGTTCTTCAAAGCAATTGGGTGTTTACAGAACCACAAAGAATTTTAGAGATCATTTTTTAGCCCCCTATTTTATAGAAAATTTATTTAAAACACAGACACTATTAGTAGCAGAAATAGGATCCAGGTTTTTTACTCTGGATTCAGTATTCTAGAATCTGCTAGGTGGAACATTGCTAGTAATAGATGCAAAAATTTGTCAGGAATAATTCGAATTGATTTGTCATTTCTTGACTTACTAAGACCCGAGACCTCGATGAATTAGGTACTACTAGACAACTCCCTGTTAGGGAGGAGCAAATGAGACATGTGCAGTTGGAATCACTCAGCTTAAGTTTGAATAACTCATTCAAGTCACATGCTAGTGAGAAATGAAACTGGAAACTGGAGTCAGATAATCTGGTTCCAGAGTCTCTGCCCCTACTGTCTCTCAAGTCCCAGCCCCAGTTCTACTCTTTGTAACTATTATACGTGCTACCTTTAAAACAGAGAAGAGCCGATTCAACATCACCACCCTCCACCCCCAAAGAACCCCAAGCCATCCGATTGAAAAATGAGCAGAGAACCTGAATAGATGTTTCTTCAAAGACATACAGATAGCTGAGAGAAACATGAAATGATGCTCGACATCACTAATAATTAGGAAAATGGAAATCAAAATCACACTGAGATACCACTTCACACCTGTCAGAATGACTATCATCAATAAATCAGCAAACAAGTGTTGGTGAGAATGTGGAGAAACTTGTGCATGGTTGGTGAGATTATAAATTAGTGCAGTCACTATGGAAACTAGTATGGGGATTCCTTAAAAATTAAAAATGGAACTACTGTACAATCCAGCAATTCTTCTTGTGGGTTTTTAACTGAGGAAAAAAGAAAATAGTTCAGAAAGATAGATGTACCCCATTTTCATTGTGGTATTATTTACAATAGCCAAAATATGGAAGCAACCTAGGTATCCATTGCTGGATGAATGGATGAAGAAGATGTGATATATGCAGGGTCAGGCAGATGAAAGGCTTGCTTGAGTGTGGTTGGTAGGGGACGTGAATGTCTCACACGAGATGGGCAGCAATTTGAACATTTTACCTAAAATGTCATATGGTGTGCTTGAGTATGATATTGTTACATTACAGAACTACATGCTTGTGGTTTTGTAATAAAAAGATTTTGTAACAAAAAAGGGACATTATTTGTGCCGGACCCTGTATATATTATGCAGACATTAAAAAGAATGGATAAAATCTTGCCATTTTCAACAGACAAACCTAAAGACTATAATGTTAAGTGAAATAAGTTGAACAGAGAAAGACAAATGCCATATGATTTTATTTATATGTGGAATCTGGAAACAAACTCATAGGTAGAGATGGTTGTCAGAGGGGCATGGGGGGTTGGTAGAAAAGTTAAAGGGGATTAAGAAGGGAAAATTTCCAGTTATAAAGTAATCATGGGAATGTAATGTATAGCATAGGGAATAGTCAATAATTTTGTAATATCTATGTACAATGATAGGTTACTGGACTTATTGTGGTGACCACTATTAAAATTCATATAATATTGTATGCCAGCTATAATTAAAAATAAATGGAGACAATGTACTTGAACAATAAAAAAACCAAAAAATTAAAAAATAATAAAACTTTTCAAATACATAAAAAATAAATAATTTTTAAAAAACAATGAATATTAACTGTAAGGAAACAAAATAACAGAACTCTTAAATATTTTCTGCCTCTTCATGTAAAGAAGATCTGTAGATTTTGGCAAGAGGTCCTTTAGTCATTAAAAGCTTGAAACAGAATTACAGGTCCCAGCCAGTGTCAGGGGTGGTAGGGCATTCAACCAGGAGCAACTGAAAATCATCTTTCCTATCCTGCTGTTCCTTGGACCCAAGGAAGAGTGAATTCTGTGAAGGAGAATCTCAGCATGAGGGGACACCAAGAGTCAGGCCAGTAGTTGGTCAGGTGCAAATGAAGAGACTGTGCTTCAGTCCTGAAGGCGGTGCACAGCAGCAGCAAACACTGCAGAGAATGCACATGAAACGAGGGTTGAAAAGTAGTTACTGCACTTGGGAAATGAATGCGTTTGAAGAGCAGTTTCACTGGAACCTCGGTTGCAGAGGATCAGGAACGGACATGAAGATGTCAGTGTAGGCCACACCACTTCCGTTGACCGATGCATAACAAAATCAGATTGCCTTTCAGAAAATGTGTCTCCTGTTATTAGTATGTTTGCACTTATCCCTGGCGTTCCTGTCATTTTTATTGGTTAGATCATGATGGCATTTGACTGGTTAGAAGATATTCAGCACTATTTTAATTTTGAATTGCATGCTCCAGCATAAAAATGTATCTTTTCATTTGGAACTGCATGCTTTAGCATTATAACACATCTTTCTTAAATTGTTTCACACTTTTTGCCCTGAATTCAACCCGGTCTGAGAATAAGATCATGACCCCTGCTTGCATAATAGCATTGCCCAACTTTTTATTTTAAACTTTTGTTTTCAGTATGTGTGTGTGTGTGTGTATGATTATTTACTTCATTTACATTTAGAATCACAGTGTGCTACATGATCTTAGATGTCACTCACATAGACTACTGGCATCTTTAGAGTTCTCCAGTGCACAACATGCATAAGTCTACTTAAGCCCTATTCGAATAGAATTTGTTTTTTCTTTTTGATCTAATCTGACATTTCTTTTAATAGGTGCATTTAAATCACAGATGTGCTTAGTCTTACATGTATTAAATTACTTTGGGCTATGTTTCCTGCAGCCATAATTATCATCATTAGCATCATCATCATTTTATCTTTTGATGTGCGCTTTGTTTATTTTCATATGTTTTATTAGCTCCCAAGGAAGAAAAAATAATAAATTCATCACATTTTCCTTTCTATTTATCTTCTTTCTTCTCTGCACATTATGTTAGCCAGTAAAAAAATATTGTTTTGTATCCAATATATGAGTGAAATCATGCGGTTCCTAGCATTTTCTATGTGATTTATTTTGCTTAACATAGTATTCTCCAGGTCCATTCATGTCGCAAATGGCGGTATTTCTTCTTTTCTTATGGCTGAGTAGCATCCCATAGCACGTATGTACCAAAGTGAAACATAGACACAGTCAACAGTATGGTGGTTACCAGAGGGAAGGAGGTTGGGGCAGGGTAGTAAAGGGTCAGTAGGGCCAAGTATGTGTTGCCAGGAAGACATTTGACTGTAGGTGGTGGCACACAATGCAATATACAAACCATGTACTGTAGAAATGTATATGTGAAAACTACATGATCTTATTAACCAATGTCACCCTAAGAAAGTTAATAAAAAATTAAATAGAGAAAAATGTTGTTTGTTGTATTTACTTTCATGCTGTCAGATAGTCATATAATTCTATTACTTTGCCAATTTTGAATATCTTTTGACAATCAGTGCCCTTCATCAGTTTATTTCTAATTTATAGGACATATTTTGATGTGTCACTGTAAACCTTTAGTTTTGTTGTTAAGTACATTCAATGTGAATCATCTCATGATGGCGAAATTTACTTTCCCCTAGTTTCCCCAAGGAGGGTTCTTGGGACTAATAATAATCTTTGTTTTTGTTTTGTTTTGGTTTTTTCGCATGTTGAAAACTCTTTGTCTGTGATCTTTATACCCAGCAGATAAAGAATCTTTGACTCACATATTTTTCTTTAGAGGATCGTTTGATCATTAAATGTTGCTGTGGCAGTTGAAGAAGCCTAATATTTACTGCCTTTAAAAGTGACATCATCTTTTTTCCCTGGCTATGCAAAAAAATCCTTATTTTTTTAATCTGGTATACTTCTAGATTATATTTTATTTACTTTTTATTTTTTTATTTTTTGGACATTTTATTTTTTTAATTATATTTTATTGATTATGCTATTACGGTTGTCCTGATTTTTCCCCCTTTGCCCCCTTCCACCCAGTAACCCCTACTCCCTCAGGCAATCCCCCCGCCCAGCCATTGTCCATGTCCGTAGGTCAAGTGTTCTTTGGCTACTTCATTTCCTATACTGTACTTTACATCCCCAGGGCTATTCTGTAACTACCTATCTGTACTTCTTAGTCCCCTCTCCTCTTCACCCATTCGTCCCCTCCCCCCTCCCATCTGGCAGCCTTCTGGTAACTAACTTCTTTTTTCTTGCTTTTAAGAGCCTCTCTTTATCTTTAAACTTTGGCCTTTTGATAATGATGCATCTTGGAGTGGGTCTCTTTGCGCCCATCATAATTGGGACTCTCTGTGCTTCCTGGAATTGCATATCTATTTTCTCCACCAAGTTAAAGAAGTTTTCTTTCACTACTTTCTTCAGATAGATTTCAAATTTCTTGCTCTTTCTCTTCTCCTTCTGATACCCTTATGATGCAAATGGTGGAATGCTTGACATTGTCCCAGAGGCTGTTTATACTCTCATTTTCTTGGATTCCTTTTTCTTTTTGTTGTTCTGCATGGTTGTTTTTTGCTTCCTTATGTTCCAAATTATTGGTTTGATTCTTGGCTTTATCCATTCTACTGTTGTTTCCTTGTCAATTTTTCTTTATTTCAATTAGTGTGTCCTTTGCTTCTGACTGGGTCTTTTTTATACTACTTAGGTCCTCACTGAGTTCCTTGAGCATTCTTTTTTTAAAAAAATGATTTTATTTATTTATTTTAGAGACAGGGAAAGGGAGGGAGACAGAGAGGGAGAGAAACAGCAATGTATGGTTGCCTCTCACATGGCCCTCACTGGGGACCCGGCCCACGACCCAGGCATGTGCCCTGACATGGAATCGAACCGGGACCCTCTGGTTCCCAGTCTGTGCTCAATCCACTGAGCTACACCAGCCAGGGATTATTTATTTATTTTTAGAGAGAGGGAAAGGGAGGGAGAAAGAGAGGGAGAGAAACATCAGTGTGTGGTTGCCTATCACGTGCATCCTACTGGGGACTTTGGCCTGCAAGCCAGGCATGTACCCTGACTGGGAATCAAACTGGTGACCCTGTGGTTTGCAGGCTGGCACTCAGTCCACTGAGTCACACCAGCCAGGGCTTGGGCATTCTTATAAACAATGTTTTGAACTGTGCATCTGATAGATTGTTTATGTCCATTTTGTTTAGCTCTTTTTCTGGAATTTTGATTTGTTCTTTCATTTGCACCATATTTCTTTGTCTCCTTGTTTTGGCAGCCTCCCTGTGTTTGTTCTATGTATTGGGTAGAGCTGCTTTGATTCTGTTTCTTAGTAATGTGGCCTAATGTAGTAGGTGTCCTGTAGGTTTCAGTGGGACACTCTCCCCTATCACCCAAACTGGGTACTTGAGGTGTGCCCTTTGTGTGGGCTGAGTACAACCTCCTCTTGTAGTTGAGCCTTGGTTGCTGTTGGCAGATCAATGGGAGGGATTTACCCAGGCCAGTCAGCTGCAATGGGAGGGATTTACCCAGGCCAGTCAGCTGCAATGGGAGGGATTTACCCAGGCCAGTCTGGCTGTTACCACTGACCACCAGCCTCCACCCTCCGTGGAGAATCAGCCATGCAGGGGCAGGTAGTGGTGCTCTGGCGTGGTCTGTAGTTGTCCGCTAAGTGTGTTAGCCCTGGGATTTCCCCAGGTGGTGCAGGCAAAGGTCAGCCTCAACCTGTGTTTTACCCAGGCAGCCTGCCTGAACCGTAGAACAGTCTGAGATGGCTGTAACTTGGGCTGGGCTCCCAGGTGAAGCTAAACTGTAACTCCAATCTGGCTACAGCTAGGGCTCACTGAAGCCAGCTGTTGCTTGTTTGAATGATTTAGGAGCCAAGATGAGCTATTCTTATGGAAAAGCAGCTTGGGTGGGCCCATAAATTGGGTTGGGTGGAGTCTCTGGGGATCTCGCAGGTGGGTTGCACAGTGTTAGCCAGGTTGATGGAGTCTCAGGTATGGCACCAGCCTACCAGCTCTGTGTGGGGCAGGGCTCAGCAAAGGGACAATGGCCTGTGCTCACCCTGACGCCAGACACTTCAGTCTGTCCCTGCATACCACTGTGTCCTTCAAGCTGCCACTCTGGTGCTGGAGTTCAGAGGGAGAGAGTCTGAGTAGGTAAGTGTGTGTGAGTGTTCCCCAAGAGGAACTGCTTAGGGCTCCAGCAGCCTTCTTTACCAACTCAATCCCCACTGGATTTTGCAGCCAGAAGTTGTGGAGACTTGTCTTCCTGGTATTGGGATCCTGGTCTGGGGGGCCTGGTGTGAGTCTGGGACTCCTCACTCCCAAGATATCTGTCCCCAAAATTTATCCGCATTGGTGTGGGGCCAACCCTTCCACATCCGTGCCTCTCCTCATTTGCGTCTGGATGGATGTAGTTTCCTCAATTCCATAGTTGTCAGACTTCCATTCAACCCAATTTCTGACGTTCCTGAGTGATGGTTGCTCTATATTTTCATTTCAATTTTGATGGGGTTGTGTGAAGAGGCAAATCATGTCTGCCTATGCTGTCATCTTGACTGGAAGCCTTCTAGGTTATATTTTAGTATTGACATTTTTAGATTACGTTTCTCTTCTACATTGTGTGTACTTTCAACATATACACTTGATATTTTGTGTTTTTACCGTCAAGAAAATTGTCTTAAATTATATTTTTAAATATTTGCTTTGTAATTTTATTTTGGTTTTCTTTTTCAGGAACTTTAATTATGTGTATTTTATATCACCTTTGTCTCTTTTTAAACTTAATTTTTCTATTTAACTTTTTCTTTAGTTCTATCTCATTTTTTTCTCATTTCTATTCTGTTTCTTACTATGTTGTCCTCAGTGTTCATTTGCTTGTATATTCATTCTCATGTCTTTTTTATTTTTATTCCTTTTTTACCTAAGTTCATTGACCACAAATTCTGCTCTTCCTGTTCTTTTGCCATCTTTTCTTTGAGTTTTTCATTTTTGTTTTGTGGTCTTCCATCATAAAAGCAATAGGTTTATTAAATTTTATTGTTGTTTACTTATTTTGTTTTAACTTAGGAAAAAAATTTGGTTCATATTTTTCACTTGCTCCATGTCAACATTTTTTTCTGAGGTAGCCAGCTGTTTTTAAATTTGCTGATATTTTCTTCTTTTTATCTCTTAGTATCTTTCCATGCACACTTTACTAATTATTTTTATACCTGGTGTTAAATGAGTTGCACTAGGTCTTTGCAAATTATTATTATTACTTGTCTTTTGGATGCGTCGGACAGCCATTTGCAAGAGAGTCTGCTGGCATAGAGTAGAATTTTAGTATACTTAGCCTTTAGAACCTAGAGGCTTTTTCCTAAGATGCTGCAAGAACAAACTTCTTCCTGCAAATGTGGTTTTTATGTAGTAGGCCCCTGATCCTCAGGGCTTCTGGCATCAAGCAGCTCACCTTATTTCTCTCACCTGCTATTCAAGTAAAGAGCGTAGATTTTATGCATTTGAGCGTGCCAATTGCCTTCAGGAAATGCATTCTTTGGGGACTTTGTGAAACCTGCAGCTGCTGGCTTTCTCCTCAGCTTTTCTCTACATCCTCCTTTTTGTCTCCTACGTTCCGTTGGAAGCCTTAGATACGCTTAAAAATATCTTGAAGTTTATTTCTTAATTTTACTGAGACTATAATTTTTACTTTTTCAACAGTCCTGGTTATTTTGGGAGGAGAGGAAAGAATGCTTAGTTTATGTAGTTACATTTGTCTTATAAGTCTTTTTCTCACTTATGTCTCCCCAATGATAAAGGGTGTTAGAACATTAAAACTCGCTTGTGTCTCTGAGTGTTGTGATTCTCAGAACTGTGGAGAGCGACATCTAAATGACAGAAGACCGGCTACTTTCTAGTTTCACATCACTGTTTTGATAATACCAACAGTTCCATTCTCTTTTATGGTTCATGCTACGTCTGCACCAACGGCACAGAAGCACATCTCATTTCTGTTTTCTTTATATTACTTCCTTCCCATGAGCCTGGGTCTTTCTACCTTTAAGGGGTCCTGGGCCATAAAGACTCTTTGGGGATCTGGTTGCATCTAGCCATAGCCAAGAAAAACATGTGCCTGTGTCTATAGTTGTTAGTCATTCGCTCATCTCTGAGTAGTACTTACACTCTGAATTTGTTATGTACAATTCTGCGTGTTCTCTTCTTGACTCCTTAGAAATTGATTCTGTTTTTCTGTTTCATTCATCAAGGCAAGAATAGCTAGGGTACCTCTGTTGACAGTGTCCAGGTTTGAATTGCACAGTAATAGAAGCCAAGTCATCCTCATGTGTCCGGAACACATTTTCTCCCCCATTTCTGACGCAAACTGAATGTTATTGACATTCAGGGCATGGTGCCTGCCAGACTCATCCGAGCACATAACCATTTCCCTCGGAAAACATCTAAGACGGGTCTTTTTGCTACTGCTATTTCATTGCTAGTGGATGCCATCGAATACTGGTCTATGAACCAGAGAAAGAAAACACTTTAAGTGAACAAAAAGAAAATCCCTGCTCCACCCCCAAAATTTCTCTTTTTGTGGGGGGCATTTAAACATAACACATAGAACAAAAGTAAGTAAAGAAATAACACAATGTGGTTTTATTTTATAAGTTTTCCTTTTAACTGTAATAGGCTTGTTATCTTTGTACCCTGATCATATTTAACCAAAATGTAAAAGCATAATTATTATCCAATGTTTATCTAAACCCAGAATTCTAGTGTATGTGAATACCTTTTATTTATACTTTTAGAGCATTTCGGTGAATGAAAAAAATGCTACTTTGCTATACTTATTCACATACACCATCCATTTGCCAGTTTTTAGCATTAGGAAACCGTAGGTTCTCCTTCAAGCCCACTACAGCTTAATCTCCGATAGGCATGGAATAGAGCTAGAAATTTGTCCATCTAAAATGGACATTTTAAAAAAGTCATGTCCATGTAACAAAATTAAAGTTTCCTATAAACACAGGCATTTGGCCTTTATTTCATCTTTTTCAAAATATACGGAAAATTCCATTGAGTCTGAATCCCTGACTCGTTCTTCTTGTCACTCCCTTTCCGTCCGGCGATATCAGTCTGTTTTCACGCGTGTCCCTGGACTGACTCGGCTTTGTTTTCTGTCTCCAGCATGCCAATCTCCTTCATTATTGCCACTGTAGCCCCAAATCCTCTTCAGGGGGGCATTATTTAATTTACACCCATAATGCTCATATTATCACTCATTCCTAGAGAATTATAGATCAGCTCTTAGTGGTCCAATTTGGGGGGACTTCTTTAATATTAACTTAAGATAATTACTGTGTAACAGAAGCTGATTTAAGCAGGTTAAGCAGAAGTTTACTAGGAGAATATTGAATAGCTCACAGAATTGTTGAAAGAGCTAGAAAACAAGACTTGAGGTTAAGCTTCTTAGTAGAGTGGCCAATACTATGCCAAAAAACTGGCTTAATGACAAAACTGCCACCAATAGTGCTGGCCCCCAGAATGTCACTCAGCACTGCTGCTGATGTGTCTGCCCACCAGAGCAATTTCTGCACAAGCGCAGTGATCTCTCTAGTCTTGGGACATTACCACTTCTTCCACCATTGCCACCACAGGCCCCACCACCACCAAAAGATATCCCAAGTTGGGTTTCCTCCAAAACCGAGTTTAACATGCAGGATTTGTAAAAATGAGTGTCTTTGAGACACCCATGCAAGAGAGGGGGAAGAAGTAGGATCGGTCAAAGAAGTCAAGCTGTGATATAGGGCCAAAGCAGTCCTCAGCTGACACCACAGCAACCTTTGGAGCTAAAGGTTATCCCTAGCTGGGTGAAGATGGTGAGAGGTTTCATACCCCTGTCTCAAACAGCCATTGGATATGAGCTTCACTGGGAAGGGGCTTTCAGCAGAAGTGACCCCTGAAGGGAAAGTCAGCTGAAGGTTGGTTGCTAACATCATCTTCAGCATCTAGAGTAACAAGCACAGTCTTTTTGCACTGTTTGGATTACATACATTGGGTAACTCTGACCTCAGTTTCCTGATTTAGAACATGGGAATAATAGTATCCATCTCTAGGATCCATGTAAGGCTTAGTAAAATAATGCATCTAAATGTGGCTTCTCTTACTGGGATCCTAATGAGATAGATACTGTTATTCCCACATCCTAAACTGAGAAACTGAGGCCCAGAGCTATTGCATGACTGAACAGGGATCTCAATCTTTTTGCTGCAATATTCTGGAGGAAGGAGCTAACTACATTGAGCACCATGTTTTTCTAAACAGACATAAATATTTGTCTTCAATGAAGACTAGGTGAGTATGTAATACACACGCTGATATGTTACACTGAGTATACACATTTGTGTTTTCTGTTTTTTATACACACACACACGGTGCTCTTCATAATCTAGCACCAACATACCTGTCCAATTTTATCTACACCTCTCCTTCCTATGCTACCCCTTCATGACATTCATCATTTTATATCTCCTGTCTGGAGTCTCATCGCAAAACCCTTAGCCCAAAATCTACTGAGCCTGCTGAGACTTCCCTGATGGCCAATCTCCCCCCTCCATTTCAGGTGCTCCCTTTGCATTTTTATTTTATTCCTCTTTCAGTATTTATCACAGTATTCCTTTCACTGGAGGTAATGATGTACATTCCTTATGTCTCCAGTAATCTATGAGGTCCTTAAGGAGTGGGATTAGACTTGATCCATTGCTCCTAGTACTCAGCATAATACCTTGCTCATAATAGGCTCCAAATGAGTGCTTGTTCAACCGAGCTGCCAACTTTTCCAAGATTTTTCTGTAAGTGAACTAGATGTTTATATATGCACATACCATTTCACAATTATTTCAAGTGGACAAATTGTACTGATATGGTAGTGCCACTCTACCATCCATTGGAGATGAAGTTTACTGCACGTCTTCAGTGATTCAACTCTACCCCCACCTCATTTCTGGGGTGAATGATGCTGCACGAGGAACATTCTCTAATATCAAATTTGGTTTACTGGGAATATTTAATCCTTTTTAAGAAGAATGATTGCTACTCGTGGTGTTTCCAGTGATAGGCAGTAGAGCATTGTGGGTAAAAGCATGAACACTAGAGCCAGTCTCTCTGGTTGCTAATCATGTGAAACTTCTCTGTGCCTCAATTTTTTCATTTGTAAAATAGGAATATTTAAAGTACCCACCTAATTGAGTTCACATGAGGATGACTGGGTGAATATAGTCAAATCAAATAGAATATTTCTCAGCACGTGGCGAAGCATATATAAAGTGTTGGCTATCATTAATATTCAGCATATTTTTCCTACATTTTCTTTCCTTGAATGGTAGATTTTTTAGAACAGCAGCCAACCATAAAATATTCTTTCACTTTCAAAACCTCTAAGAATAACATAGAAGAATGTGACTATTTTTAAATATCTTAACTATAGAAACACAATTTCAAATAAAGTGTCAGATTTCTTAAAACTATGCAAGTACTGTAAATATAAAAACACTTAAAAATGTAGATAAGAGGGGTATCTCCTGTTTCATAATTATTATTATATTCTAGTGCAATTAATGTTTGTCTTCTATTTAAATTATATTTTAATTGAACTTAATATGATCCATCTCATACCAAACAAAATCTGTTTGTATGCCCGTGTGTCTAGTATCACGCTGATTTTATAATATCTCACTGCCACAAAACCAAAGTGAAATGTTAGATTAGGCAAAAACGAATTTTTTTTAATTTAATAAACCAGAAAGGCAATGCCAGTTAACATATTTAAATTTCCCTGAGTAATATAATTAACAATTTCATTTTTCATATTTTTTCAGTTTTAAGCCAGAGTTCTGAATTTATTGTGCAGTTATTTTACTTAGCATAAAATGCTGCAGTTTCTAGAGTGAGATAGTTACCTAATAGAACTTACTAGTAATCATGCATACTATCTTTTGCATAGAATTGAACGTGAGTCATTCAATTGAGGTGAAGAGGGAAGGTGGGCAAGCTGAATTTAATTATCGAAGTTGGTATGTGTCCAGCATTTTGTAGATAGCAGCAGGATGCTCTTACAAATGATAGGGTTGCTAGTCCTCTTTCTAGATGCTTTGCATGTCATTGGCCTTTCCGAGTCATAAAGTTATTTTCTTTTTTTCACTGTGCAAACTTGTAAGGATTACTCTGATTTTTGAAATGAAAATAGAACATCTAGTGGTAGGTCATATCAAGGATGTCAGAGCAATCTGACAGTGACATCTGTCACTTCATTGTATGCCAGGTTTGATTCGAGGGACTTGGATAGCTGGAAGATGTCCAGTAATTCCCTCACTGTTCTATATTTGTCATTCTGCCATAGGCATTGGCTGTATCTTCAAGATGTCACCCAAGTCAAAAATGATGATACTCCCAGGTAGTGGAGGACCACACTGTAGTTTAAGCAAGAGAATTAGCTGAACACTCCCGCTGAAACTCAAAGTTTGCAAGGTTCATGTTGAAATGCCAAGCTCTACTTTTAATTTGTAAAACAAACATTTTAAAATGTAGTGAAAATGTCCAGTTGAAGATAAATAGATTCACGGAGTCTGCTTCTTGATGGGTCTTTAATGTACTCTGTTCTCGGAAAATATTATTCATTTAGTCACTCGTTCAACAAATATCTATAATCTCATTCTATGCAGAGGGAACAGTATTTGGAAAGGCCCATAGAGAAGAGAAAACATGGTAGTTTCAAGAGAAGAAAAAGTAACTATGGCCATAAATGTAAGGGTTTTAAACAAGGAATTGATGATCATACTGCATTTTCTGATAGATCATTTTGGCTACACAATGGAGAAGACATATTGGAGAGGAGGGAAGAGAGGAAGTGTGGGGAGGATCACTCTGAGGCTGCTGTGGGAATCTAGGCAGGAGGTGATGCCCTGAGAGAAGGTGTTGCAAATGGAAACAAGTGGATGGATTTAAGAGATATTTAGAAGAAAAATAAAACAGACAAAGATGTAAATATGGGTGGTGGCAAGACTGAGGGAGAAGACACAGGAAATGCCCAGGTTTCTAACATAGGGCACTGGATGAAATGTAGTCCTATTGATTGAGATGGAAAGCCAGATGGGAGATCGGAGGAGGAGGAGACAATGAGTTCAATTCACACGTTTCGAACTCAAGCAGGATGTGGGCTATCTAATAAAAATGCCCAGAAGGCCGGTATGAATATAAGTAGAAGATCAAGAAGAAAGAATGCAGAGGTCTTCACTTGAGCCTTTCAATATGCTCACCACAGCTATTTTCACATAAAGTACTCAACCCAGAAAAGAAAGGGGTAGGTGAGTTTGACAATAGACAGTGAAATAAGTATTGTAGAGAAGGGATAATTCTCTGCATACTACCTTGTCTATGTTCAGCCCATCCCGTGGCTAAGCTCTCATGCATTTTACATTTCACATCTATATTAAAAATGTAATACCTAAAAAGGGTGGGTTTTAACAAAAGCTCCATGGTGCCTTAAATCAGGGTGTTGGCAGTACAGGTGCCAGTTGAGTAGAAAGTGTTGACAGCTGGCAGGCTTCCTGAGACTGAGCAGAAATCCCTGAAACATCAGGCATTAGCGGGTCTTGGCTCACATATTTGTAGGCAGCACCAGCAGAGTGGGGTCTATAAAGGGATCATCAGGGATGGCAGAGCCTTGGCAGACATAGGTAGCTTGGACTGAAACAACCATCAAGAAAATAACAAGTGCCATAGGGCCACCAAGATGATTGGTTGGTGAAGGACATGTGAAAATGGGTATTTAGAATTAAAGAGAGAGTTGACATACTGTTGGACATGGTGGTGGTCATAGGGCTGGAGATATTCTCTTCTGTTACTGTTCTTGAACTTTACTTTTTAACAGTTGCCTGCAGCAATCTAATGTGGGAGGAGTCCGTTTTTTAATTTTACTTTATTTTCTTTTCTAATATATGCATTTATTTTATTTTTAATTACAATTCACATTCAATATTATTTTGTATTGGTTTCAGATGTACAGCAAAGTGGTTAGACACCTATGTACTTTACAGAGTGGCCCCCTGATATTTCAGGTCCCCACTTGGGCCCATACATAGTTATTATGATAGTATTGACTATATTCCCTAAGCTGTACTTTATATCCCTGTGACTATTTTGTAACTACCAATCTGTACTTCTTAGTATCTTCACTTTTTCACCCAGCTCCCCAACCCCTCTCCCATCTATCCACTGTCAATCTGTTCTCTGTAAGTCTATGTCATTTCATTTATGTGTGGAATATAAAGAACAAAATCAACAAAAGAAATAGAAACAGATTCATAGATAAAGTCAATTGCTTTTTAAGCAAAATGGGTCCTAGTTCATTATTTCCCTGGATTAGTGCTTTGAAATGGAAAGACTGTTTCTCTGCTTCTCTTTAGAATCAAAGATAATTTTGTTAATTATAGTAATGCTATTATTTTTTTATATCCAGAAATAATATTCAACTGAAACAAGTCTTCCAACCATTAGTAAGAAGTGAAATATGTGCTTCCTAATTTAGATTTTAATTTCACCTGATCATTAATTCATTTTCACACATAAACTGTGTTTTATCAAATTAATTAATTAGGGCAATTGCTGCTGGTCTCATGTGTCCAACATTATGTGAGGTTGGAGAAGTGCTACCAAATTATGTGTAATTTGATAAGAAGCAGTATCTGGTGATAAAACTTGCAAAGAGAAATAAGAAGCTGCTCACTTTGAAATAAAGCACTTAAAAATTATAAATTGCATTGTGCTATCGCTGTTCTTTATAAGCTGGTCTATAAAGGTCCAGCTACTTTGCAATCAAGTTACTTTAACCTCTTTGAGCTTAGCTTTCTCTTAGGTAAAATGAATATAATACTCAGAAAATATTAAATCAATGCACTTTTATTTCTGTCTATAAATCAGGTTCTTTTGATGCCACCTCCGTAAGGAAGAAGATATGACATTGGGGGAAGTCCCTGGCATGCAATGACAGAAAAGAAAAGGAAGCTTTTCTAGCCTCAGCAAAGAACAGGCTGTGAGGGAAGCGGTCAAGCAATTATGTGAATTCCAAACCACCCTCTCCCAAGCTCACTTCTAGGATTCAGTCCTTGAATATACATGGAAAAGCGGTGGTTAGTATTTAGAAGGAGGTTGGAGGGGATATAGGAAAAATCTTCAACCCAATTTCCATTGAAAGACTCTGGAATGTGATTTTCTTAGGGAAAACCAAAATGGAGCAGTCACTCAGAATAAAAATGGTAACTAGACAATGAGATGCCTAAAATTAATGCACTGAATGAGAGTTTCATCCAAGCCATAGGGAGACACACAGCACGGTCAAAGCCAAGGGCGGGCTGAGACAGCAGAGGTAAGAAATGGCCAAGCAACCTGTGAGCTTTGCTGATATTTCATCACGGTGGACATCAGCACCCGAGCCTGTGATACCTTAAAACTCAGCATAAGAGCCTGTTACCACTGTGAGGTCCAATTTCCATCGCAAGAAGGCACATAAAACTTATTTTTCTTCTTATACAGAGGCCATTTAAGAAAGAGATAAGAAAAAAAACTATGTATGCTTTCCCCCCAAAAGAATGGTAGTAAATTGAAAAATATTTGAATGGTGAATTAATTAATTTATTAATTTACTATAGTTTCCATTCAATATGATTTTGTATTAGTTTCAGGTGTGGGTGAATCTCTTTTATTTGGTAAGCAGTCTCTATTTCTTTACCAACCCCTACTATAGATTGAGGCTGCTGAGGAAGTCGAAATCAGTTATGGAATATTTAAAAAATATGCCTACATTTTGGTACTGAGTTAAACATATGAACATGTAAAATTTCCACCATAATTACTTTTATAAAAAAACACAGCAGAGCCTAGCCAGTGTTTTAAAAACTATTGGCATTTACAAAATAGTTGTTGTGGGGATATAAAGTACAGCATAGAAAATATAGTCAATGTCGCAATTACTATGTACGGTGAGAGCTGGGTACTGGAAATATCGGGGAGAACATTTTATAAAGTATATGATTGTTTAACCACTATGCTGTATACCTGAAACTAATACAAAATAATATTAAATGTAAACTGTAATTGAAAAAAATTAAAAATAAATACTTAAAAATATTTAAACAAAAAGCATTTTAATTCACCCTTTCCAGTTTTATTGAGCTATAATTGACATTTACCATTGTATAAGTTTAAAGTATACAATATAATGATTTGATATGTGTATACATTGCAAACTAATTACCACAATAAGTTTTGTTAACAATAACCCACCTCATAGTTACGTTTTTTCTTGTGATGAGAACTTTTAAGACCTCCTCTTAGCAACTTTCAAATATACAAAGTTAACTATAGTCACCATGCTGTACATTCCTGCTGCCCATATACATCCCCAGAACTTATACTGGAAGTTTCCACCTCTTGGCCGCCTGCACCCATTTCCGTCAGCCCCCAATCCATTTACATTTAACAAATATTTGTTGAGTTATTTAATGTGATATGGCAGGCCCTCTGCTAGACCCAAGGGACACAGAAGTGGGAAGGCGCAGTGACATTCCTCCTGTCTTCAATGATCTGAAATATTGCAGCAGGGGAGAATTAATTCAAGTTGATTGTCAAAGTAAATTAATGCCTCTAGCTCTACTGGTAAGCCTAAGGTACATCAGTGGAAAAAAAAAAACTATATTAAAAGGAAAAAGATGAAGAGAGCCAAAATTAGACATGGTAGGATGTCATCAACAATTATCCCAGCTGTCATTCAAGGACATGTTATACCTCACACTGCCTATCCTCATGTTGACCTAATTCTGAAAGGGAGTTAATTGGGGATGAAATTATGAATGGCAATAGCATGGCTTACCAACTTTTCATGAGCTGACTCAATGTGCCCCAAAGAGATTTGCTTTAGTGGTGAAGCCACATCTTTTGAGAACTAAACAAATTCAAGGCATTTGCTGTGTGTAATTTAGGTTATTAAAAGCTCATTCTAGATTTTTAAAAAATTAAATGTAATCCCACAATCATATAATTCTAAAGTTTTGTATTTTACAGCAATATTCTCAGATATTCAATTATTTAGGTACAGGAAAGAAATTGTTTATCTTTTTCTACAATATGACAAAATTCACTCTTAATGGCTGTTATTAATTCTTCGAGGCATTTCACATACCTAATGGCACACCATATACTATTACAATGAGGTTCTTAGAGATGAAGTGACCAGGGGTCCTAATTGATTAATGATGATATGTTTAAATATTGCCAAAAGACCAAACATCAAACAAGAATCCCAACTTCATAAACTATGTTTAATACAATGTCATTGAATTCATTTAAAATTTCTGAAGGAAAAGTTGAGTTTTGATCCTAAGAAACATCACATTCTCTGAGTTTACCAAGCTTTCTCACACACACATGTTAATCTGTCTGCCTAAAATTCCTCTTCCTTATGCCTGGAAGAGCTTCCCCTTCTCCTGGCCCATGTAAAACTCCCAGTCACCCTTCCATTGCATCTCCTGTATCTCCTACAGAAAGCGCTCTGCAGGTCTTCTCTTTTCTTATGCTTCCCTGGCATCTTCTACATACTTCATCAAAGTGCTTTTAATGCTGCATTCCAGTTGTGTCAGTTCTGGACTCCGAGCAACTTAAAGACAAAGAGAGACCATACTTTTATTCTTTATAATAATAAAAATTGTAATAATAATATAATACTAATATAATAATAAATGCATAGCACAGTGATTATCACATAGGAGGGGCTCACTAAATATTTATTAAATTGATTTTTTAAATATCAAAGGTGAGCCACACTAGGTCAAGAGGTATCAATTATAAAAATAGTTTTATATTTATATTCGTCCTACTGCACTGTATTCTGGGTAATTATATAACTCCCATATCATTCACCTGGAAGATTTCCCAGAACAGGCAACATTCCAGCTGGTGGTGCTAATGAGTAGCAATTCATGAGCAGTACAAACAGGAGAAGAGCAACTTGGTGAAGAGACCTTCACAATCAGTGGTAGCAGTAGAATATGGGGCAGGAAATAGATGTTGAATTTTATGAAAGGAATTTAGATGTGATTGTGCACATTGAGGAGCTATTGAAGAGTTGCACAGATTTTTATTTATTTGAACAATATAAAAGATTATAGAGAAGTAGCATGTTTAACAGTGAAGGTAATGTTTGCTTTTTAAAGAGTTCACTTTGAATTAATTACAGGAAAACTAAACCAGCAGTAATACACTGGAGATCAATGGGCTGTGTGTGGCATGCAGATGTGTTTTATTTTGCCACCCAGTATTTAAAATGAAATAGGGCAAATTTAAAACTCAGAGGACTTCACATAAAAAACCAGACACCTGAAATCTTTTTAAAAATTTGGAAATTTGGGGAGACTTCTGATCAAGATGGAGGCATAGGTAGACATGCGTGTGCAACCATAGAAAGAATTACAACCAGATTTCAAAACTAATAACACCCAGAACCATCAGAAAATCAACCTGTAGGGAAGTCTGACTTCTGAGAATTTAAAGAATACACATTCATTCAGATGGGTAAAAGAGGCAGAGTCGCGGAGATGGGCAGAGAGGCGGTGTGGAGCAGAAAGGTGGCAGCACCATGAAATAGACAAGAGGGATACCTTGGGAGCCATTGATCTCAGCCCCAGGGCAGGCCAGAATTCAAGCACTGGGAAAATAGATCCCCATTATTGCTGGCTATAAAAACTAGTAAGTGTTGGGGCAGCAATGAACTGCCCAGAATTTCACCACTTAAAGAGCCAGCATAGTCTTAGAACATACACAAACCCACCCACTCTAGGATTCACCACTGGGGCTGCAGCTGGAAGGGCACCTGTCACACAAGAGGAGGAGGTAAAATGACTGGAGAGGAGTGAGTGCTAGGTGAACTGCCAGAAGCCAGGTGGCAGCATTGCCCCTTTTGGAGCTTTCCACACACAACCACAAAGCAGTGAGGTGGGTTGCCCCACCCTGGCAATTACCTAAGGCCCCACCCCACACAATTACAGATACCTTTTCTACATAGGCCACGCTACTAAGATAGAGATTAAAAGCACCTCTACCTAATACACAGAAACAAACACAGGGAGGCTGCCAAATTGAGGAGACAAAGAAAAATAGCCCAAATGAAAGAACAGAACAAAACCCCAGGAAAAGAACTAAGTGGAATGGAGATAGCCAACCTATGAGACACAGAGTTCAAAACACTGGTTATCAGGATGCTCAGAGAACTCCTTGACTACAGCAGAAAAAAGGAGGGTGGGGTGAGAAATGAAGGCCACACTAAGTAAAATAAAGAATAATCCATAGGAAACCAACAGAGAAGGGAAGGAAGCTGGGATTCAAACCAACAATTTGGAACATAAGAAAGAGATAAACAGCCCTGGCTGGTATGGCTTAGTGGATTGAGTGCTGGTCTGTGAAGCAAAGGGTCTCTGGTTCAATTCCCAGTCAGGACATGTGCCTAAGTTGCAGGCCAGGTCCCCAGTAGGGGGTGCATGAGAGGCAACCACACACTGATGTTTCTCTCCCTCTCTTTCTCCTCCTTTCACCTCTCTAAAAGCAAAATAATAATAAATAAAATAAAACAAAGAGATAAACATTCAACCAAAACAAAAAGAAGAAATAAGAATTCAAACAAATGAGGATAGGCTTAGGAATCTCTGGGACATCTCCAAACATGCCAACATCCGAATCACAGGGATGCCAGAAGAGAAAAGGAAGAGTAAGAAATTGAAAACTTATTTGAAAAAATAATGAAAGAAAACATCCTTAATTTGATGAAGGAAAGAGACCTACAAGTCCAGGAAGCACAGAGAATCCCAAACCAGTAGGACCCAAGGAGGAATGCACCAAGACACATCAAAATTAAAATGCCAAAGGTTAAAGATGGACTCTAAAAAACAGCAACAGAAAAGCAGAGAGTTACCTGCAAAGGAATTCCCATAAGATTATCAGCTGATTTCTCAAAAGAAACTTTGCAGGCAAGAAGAGACTGGCAAGAAGTATTCAAAGTGATGAAAAGCAAGGACCTACAACCTAGATTACTCTGTCCAGCAAAGCTACCATTTAGAATGGAAGGGCAGATAAAGTGCTTCCCAGACAAGTTTACCCTAAAGGAGTTTATCACCACCAAGCCATTATTAAAGGAAATGTTAAAGGGACTTATTTAAGAAAAAGAAGATCAAAACCATGAACATTAAAAAAGCAACAAATTCACAACTATCAACAACTGAATCTAAAACAAAACAAAATAAAACAAAACAAAATAAAACAAAACAAAGCAAACAACCAGAACAGGAACAGCAGCATAGATATGGAGATCATTTAGAGGGTTATCAACTGGGAGAGTCAGAGAGAAAAGAGGGAAATGGTACAGGGATTAAGAAGCATAATTGGTAGGAACAAAACAGAGGGATATTAAGAATAGCACAGGAAATGGAGAAGCCAAAGGACTTACACACACGACCTATGGACATGAACTAAGGGCGGGGGGATTGCTGGAGGGAAGGGGTACTGGGCAGAGGGGGGTAAAGAGGGAGAAGTTGGGACAACTGTAATAGCATAATCAATAAAATATACTTAAAAATGGGAAATTTGGTGATGCTTTGTCCACATGCCCACATGGCAACATCTAAAGGAAGCGGTAGATTGGAACAGTATGATTGTAGGCAGTGGGACCACACAGATAATGTTTATTTCATGAGTTCTTAAACTTAGTACGATCAGCATTAAAAGAGACTAAAGATTACTAACTATACACTATAATCCCTATATTAAACAGTGAATATAAATTCTAGTCTTCTTGTCTCCTTGCCCCAATTTGGTTTTCAAGCACCTTCCTCTCTGATTACCATACACCAAAAATTGTATTAAATACACACTCCTCCCTTGTCCTTAGCAAATTATTTCAAATGTAGCTATGAAAGAAAGAGTTCTCTTTGCAAACAAAGAGGTATATTTGCTTCACAAAATCTCTTCTTTACTGTAATTGTGAAACTCATCACTAGTGTGAACAAAGGGCATCCTAGAACTTGAGTAATTAACCAGAAAAAATTATTTGATTCTTAATCATGACTTCTAACCACAAATCCAAAAACTAAAAGGGAGTAGGCATGAATAAAAATCTTTCAACACCTTAGAGAGAGGTTTCATGTAAATAGAAGGTACTATTCAGAGTTACCACACCTTAAATAACTTTCTCCTTTCAACAGAAAAGAAAATGAAATGGAACCCAACCCAGAAAAGCCTGCTGATCAAGTTGACTTCCAGGTGACACTGATTATAGTCTTAAGAAGGTTAACATAGCTGTTTGGAGTCGCTGGGATGTTTGATCACTCAGTGAATAGCTTTTAAGCAAGATTTAACTCTGAATTAAACTTGAATCTATTTAAAATACAATTTTTGAGACTCTTCTCTTACTGTAAATATAATAGCATCTACACCAAACCAACAAGGAAGGGGTCCCAGCCTCCCCACCCTGCACCTACTGGGAAGTGAGTCCTTTGTACTCTAGTTCTTTTTTGACCTCCATGTGTATCCTCATTCAACTAACAGTGTTGGTCAGTTGAGCACTCCTTTGAATGGAATGCAAACACCTGTCAGGATAGCCAAGTTAAATGAGCACGTGCTGAAGTCTAGCCGTCCATATTCATTACTGATGCCATCACTTAGTAGCTGTCTGGACCTGGACAGGTTACTTAACCTCTTTGTGACACAGTTTCCCCATTTGCAAAAGAAAGAGGATAACATTTCCTACCTCCTTAGTACTGTGATTAATCAGGTGATATTTGTTAAAGAACCGAGCACATACAAATGCTGAGTGCATTCATGTTCATATAAAATCCCCCCAGGAGAATACAGTCACCTTGCAGACTGAGACTGGTGCCCAGCACATAGTGGGTGCTTGCTAAATATTTGTTAAATGGACAAACCATTTCCATGGTTTCTATAGATTTAGAAAGACGTAGTTTTATGAGATGCTAACCACTGTTGTAGGTACTATACAAATATTCACCCCTTTAATCCTTAAAAGATCCCTAAGAGGAAGGCACTAACATTACCCCATTTTTCAGAGGGGAACTTGAAGCACAGTGTAGGTAATTTGTCTGAGGTCACTCTGCTCTTAACAGTGATCTAAAGTTTAGCCCCTGAGTCCATGCTGCACTAGGCAGAACTTCCCAAGCCTTAGCATGCATGAGAGTCTGCTGAAGAACTCACGTTTTTGTCACTATATTTTCATTTATACTGATATAAAAACATACAGACAGAGATGAAAGAGAATGATCATTAGGCAGTCATAGAGATAAGAACATTTACAAAACTCCCCGTCCCCCAACCATATCACTGATGACCAATCTGGGTCACCTTGCTGTTGGATTCCAGGTGGAACGTTGGGGTCTCATCAGTTTTATTGTGGCAGAAGGCTCCATGGTGACGACCAGTCCCTGTAGTCCCTGCAGGGGCTGCGTTCCTCTGTGGAGCTGGGCTTTGGGCCCACCCTTGGGAAGCTGGGCCGGGTGGTGGTAGAGCTGCTGCCTGAATCCACTCCTCACTGTCCACCTGTCATCAGCTTCTTCGGTGAATCTTTGGTGAATCTTTTACTTATTGTCAGACTTGTTCTTTCTGCGTGAGGTCGACTTTATGTAAGACGTGAAATGCAGCTCAAAAAAGCACTGGCTGCGTGGATTAAAGAGAAATGCCGCCTCATTGACGAGTCCAGTTCCTCAAGAGAGGGGGGAACGGGGCAGGGGGCAGGGGGATCCATTCATCCTTAGACGATGCCTGGAGGGAGAAAGGGTCATTAAATAACCCAGCCTTACTGATGCTTGCAGAGAGGTGACCACGACCTAATAGATGCTGAGGCAGGAAATTACATCCTTGATTCACGAAATGAAGGAGAGAGATCCAAACGTTCAGGCGTAGGAGGAGATGGCAGAGATGCTAAAGGTGCTCAAGTCCCTGGAAGAGGTTGTGCAAATCACCACTTCACAAGCTGCTTTTCCAAACCTGCCAGGAGGCCAAGAGCCAGGCCCTGGTGGTCCCCTCCCCTGGCGTCTCATGTCTCCTCCTGTGTCTTAAAGCAGTGCCATTCCCTCCTTTCCACTAAGGTCTCCCCACCTGGCTGACATCCCTGAGGCCAGGGGATACGGGGAGTCCCCTCCCTGGGCTGGAGTTCCTCCTCTTCACGGTGCACACAGCAGTCAGCTCCTGCACGGACAATCCCTCCAAATGTAAAGAGCACAAGACTTCCTGGAACACACCAAGAAATGGTGGGCTCCTTTATAGTCACAGAATGTTTGGATTCTCTCTTAGTAGCAGTGAAAGAACTGCTGTTACCTAAGAAGTTAATTTTTTATTCAAACTGAATCTTCATCAAACTACATGTCTCAGCGTTTTGTTAGCATTATTTATATATTATTCTTCCAAGTGAACACTTATATTTTATTCTCTCCTTAAATATTATATTACATTTTATTCAGTCCTCACCCAAGGACATTTTTTCATTGCTTCCAGAGAGAGAGGAAGGGAGAGAGAAACATCAATTGGTTACCTCTTGTACTCAGCCAAACCCAGGACTAAACCTGAACCCTAGGTATGTACCCTGACTGGCATCAAACCCTCAGCCTTTTGGCTAAGAGACAATGTTCCAACCAACTAAGCCACACTGGCCAGGGCTAAATATTGTATTTTAAAATATATGCAGCTTTCCTGGCTGGTGTAGCTCAGTGGATTGAATGTGGGCTGTGAACCAAAGGGTCGCCGGTTCGATTCCCGGTCAGGGCACATGCCTGGGTAACAGGCCATGTCTCCAGGGGGGGCCACATGAGAGGCAACCACACATTGATGTTTCTCTCCCTCTCTTTCTCCCTCCCTTCCCTTCTGTCTAAAAATAAATAAATAAAACCTCTAAAATATATACAGCTTTGCAAGAAAGACTTTTTAATAGTCAAAGTAAATGTACCAACTTCATTTAATTTTGCTCATTAGAACATGACTCCATTCATAATCCCATGACAAGAGTGTGAGTCCTAAAAGAAAAAATATTCATTAACCATTTACAGCCAGTTTTAAAATTTCATCTCACTCCCTACGACAGAGCAATTTCTAAATAAATGGAAGCACTAAACCTAAAAATGAAAAAATGTAGAATAATAGAAGCAAATACTCATTGGACTGTTAGAAGAAATGTCTGAATGTGTGACTCACAGGAGAAGTTATAAAAGAAAAAAGTGGAAAGACTTATATATATATATGAATCATGCAAATACCTCTAAGTAGAAAATATAAAAATGAAAAGTCAAAGAGCACATGGGAGAAAATGATTTATTGTGCCAGAAAGAATTATAAATTTTTAATATAAAGTTAACATATTTTGATAAGAAAAGCAAGAAGATCTGATATGAAAGTGAATGAAGGACAAGAACTCTCTTTACTAATAGAAGGGAAAATACAACTGGTGGATAATAATGTAGAAAAATGTTCTGCCTCGCAGTCATCAAGGGAAAATATAAAAAACCAAGAAACTATTTTAACTCCTTTAGTTGCCGGTCTAACTCAGGCGGTGAGACCATGATGGACTCAACCAGTCTTATTTACACAGGAACAAGCAAGGCGATGGGAACAGTGATTAGACTCCTGGAGCTCTGTCCTCAGTGATCTTTCAGCCCCACACAGAGAGAGAGGCTCAAATAGAGAACAGATGTACAAACAAATAAAAGAACCGGTAAAATATACCTGGGATGGGAAATAATCTCAGAAATACTTCATATCATTTATAATGCTGCGGCTAAGAATTTGGTATACACTACAAGAGGAATAGAAATTATCGCCACCTTTTCTTTCCAACCCAGAATGCTAATTGATTAATTTACCTTGATGTCAGGACTAGATATTATTGACTTAGCACATTCTCCCCTTTAGGCCTTGGTGTATAAGGATTGCTATGACCATTTTGGACTGAAATTTGTCATTTGATTTTAAGAATGCTAATTCATGAACTCTAAATTCATATTCTTTGATCCAGCTATTCATTTTCTTGGCGTATAATAAAAAAAAGAATTTTATGTCTAGAAAAAAACTACGAAGACTTTTGTAACCATCAGTGGTGATTGTAAGAGAAAACATTGGGAGAAGCTCATGACCAAATGTGCTGCAGCCTCTCAAGGCCCGACAGGTTCACACAGGATTTGGGCAAACGGAAGAAAATTCCAGAGCCGTGGGGATGCTTGGCTTGCCTTTATTCAAAGATGGGCAATCCACACACACAGCAAGCTGCGTGTCCCGCTGCGTGCTGCTGTGTGTCGCACGGGGAAAGCCCCCCAGTCCCTTATATACTAAATGCACACAAAGCTGGCAGGATGCCATAAAACCATTCTGTGACACAGTGAAATTCTGTGCCTGCGAGCCCACTCAGTGTTGTGGGAGCTATTTATCAGACCCTAACTCAAGCCTATGAGGACACAGCTGATATGAATTCCCCAGACATCTGGGTGAGGGAGCCAGACTGCCTCCATCTACCCTTCACCCAAATATAGAGAAATTATAGTTCTGCAACTTACTGAAATATTATATGGTCATTAATGAAATTTTTCATAAAAATATGATATAGATAAAATATTTGAAGCATAAAATTGTATATATACTAAGATAAAATCTATATAATAAATTAGCTGTATCTAAAAATATTCCTGAATGAGAGAACTTGTTAAAAGTACTGATGTTTACAGAAGGAGATTTGACTTTGGGTACTGAACACACAATGCAATATACAGATGATGTACTACAGAATTGTGCACGTAAAACCTATATAATTTTATTAACCAATATCACTTCCAATAAATTTAATTTAAAAAATACAGGTTCCAGGGCCCAGCCTTTGATACTTAAGCACAGGAGGTCAGAGGTGGGATTCAGGACTTAGCATTTCTGCCCGCACCCAGGAGACATTGTGCAGGTGATCTCGGGACCACGCTTTGCAAAATACTGGACTACGGTGATGACGAAACCCTAATCTGACTAACCACAACATATAATGAATGGCAGGAATGAGAATAAGTCAAACTTTAGATCAACATGAAACTTAGTAACACTGAGCCAAAAATAATACTTTTGTTCTGTTCTGGAATTATGCCTGGGCCTTGACGCACCTCTGGCTAAAAAGAGATGAAAGAAAACACAACATCGTCACGTGACGGACTGGCAGCACAGCACCGGCCCTGAGATGCTCAGGCAAGAGCCAGGGCAACCTGTGC
>PVJI01016650.1:0-37705 GCA_004026765.1 Micronycteris hirsuta | reverse complement strand
ACTCTATCCAGCAAAGCTATCATTTAGAATGGAAGGGCAGATAAGGTGCTTCCCAGATAAGGTGAAGTTTGTCACTACCAAGCCCTTATTATATAAAATGTTAAAGGGACTTATCTAAGAAAAAGAAGATGAGCAAAATTATGAACAGTAAAATAACAACAAGCTCACAACTATCAACATCTGAACGTAAAAAAAAAAACCAAAACAAACTAAGCAAAAGACTAGAACAGGAACAGAATCACAGAAATGGAGGTCACATGGAGGGTTATCAGTGGGGAGGGAGAGAAGGGAGAATGGGCGAAAAGGTACAGGGAATAAGAAGCATAAATGGTAGGTAGAAAACAGACAGGGGGAGGTTAAGAATAGTATAGGAAATAGAAAAGCCAAAGAACTCATATGTACGACTCATGGACATGAACTAACTGTGGGGTACAAGGCAGAGGGAAATAAAGGGGGTGGAATGGGACAACTGTAATAGCATAATCAATAAAATATATTTTTAATAAAATATATATTTTTTAAAAAGAGAGTGGGCTTAGATCTGGAGGCAGAGGGAAAGAAATAAGATTTTTAAACAGCGTAGTTAAGTGACTGTATTTTTAATCTATAAGTAAAGATAATTATAGATATCCTTTTAAAAAATAAAAATTTTTTTCTGTTATTATCCTCTTATATTGTACACTTCTAAGATTATAGAGGTTGGGATGAGTTTGAGGCTAGTGACACACTATATCAATGGACTTAAAGTTTTTTTGTGTGTAGGGAATGGGCTCATTGGCATGCCACAGCCTTATTACATTCAGAAATGAGGATAGTGGGCTTAATTCATATTAGGATCCATTACATCATATCATTTGGTGGGGTATTATGCTTCTTTCACTCTAATTTCAAAATTATAAATTTTGTACTCTTTCAACCTGGGCCTAACCTAAATGGTCTTTTTTAACTGCAATTCAGCTTTCACCTCCACCACTCCAGGGAAACTACTGTTTACAAAGGCCACCAGGAACCTCCTGGCTACTAAGTCCAATGGATACATGTTTAGCTTTTTTATTTGTGTTCAAGTTCTTGGTATCATCTGACCCTCTGACTTCCCCTTTCCTTTTTGAATTCAATCCTTTCTTGTCCATGTGGCCTGGCTTTCTCTTCTGCAGCCTTTCAATCTCAGATCTTTTCTTTTCTTCTTTTCCTTTTCTTTCTTTTCTTTCCTAGCTCATTTTCCTCTGCTTGTCCCTTAAATATTAGTTTTCCCAGAGTTTCACTTCAGTAGTCAGTCATCTCATTGCCTTACCTCCCGGAGTGAGCCCATTGCTGTGATCGTCTTAGTCTCCATGTGGTATTGATGATGACTTACTCAACCCCTTTTAGCTTCAGGTCCATATGTCCAACACCTGTTATAAATCTCCACTTAGAGATCTGTTAGGCCCTTCCAATTTAAGAGTCCCAAACTCGGCTCTCCATTTCCTCCCTTCCCAAATCTTCTCCACTCCTGGGATGGCAGCACAACTCCTCAGGCCAGTCACAGGCCTGAAACCTCTGGGGTCATTCTTGATCCAGCTCTCATCCTCCCTGCCATATCTGATAGGTCACTAAGCCTTGATTTTCTACATCCTTAATACATCTCAGATTTACCCCTTCCTCTCTGCTTGCACTGTCACTCCTTCACTCCTGTTTCTGCCGCAACACCACCTCTGACAGGTCACTGTTGCTCAGAACTATATCAGGGTTCAACCAGAGGAGGTATCACAGGGAATTGGCCCAGGCAATAGTGCCCCCGTCATTGTGGGAGCTGGATAAACAGTACCCTGTGGGCTGTCTGTATCTGATGCTATAGCCTGAAGTCCACAGAGCAGGTGCTCAGAAAGAGAAGAGCATTGTTAAGTGGGGGGATCAAGAGCAGGTTAGAACCCACAAGTATGAACTGTAGCCGCATGAGGACAGACTGACACCACGTTCATTCTTTTGCCTCTGACCCTGGTGATGAGGGTATCCTGCAGAAGCTGGCATCATTCATCACTGCTACCTGGAGTGGTCTCTCTGAGAACCAAGTCTTTAAAACCCTTCTGGGACTCCCCAGTGCTTTGAGAATGCTAATCAAATTACAGCACAGTGGCCCCCAGGCCTCTGCCTGCCTTCCTCTTTGCTTGGTAGCTTGTCACTACCTCTTCTCCTTCTTACCTCCTTTTGCCTTCTAGTTCACACATGCGCACGAACACACACACACACACACACACACACACACACACACTCACTCAAGTCAGATCAAACTACAGTAGAAAAAATTTACCCATACTGGGGACTGGTTTATTCAAACTTAACAGCCTTTCTAAAGCTTAGATATCTTAATCTAAACGAAGGGGAACAGTTGAAAGACTATGTCATTACCCGCCCAACTGTAGAAAAGTCTGAGAAGTGTCACAAATTTCCATCGAGTCACAAGCCATGTATCCCCCATATCACAGGGAGATTCATTATAAGGAGCATGACCCTGCACTCTCACACCAGGCCCTCTCTGTTGTCATTGACTGGTCACTTGCAACCCTCAGTGCCTGTTATCCACCACATGACACTGAAGCAAATAATTGTCCGATTGTTATGATAGAATAGATGGAAAAATAGGCCACTCATTTAAAGTCTTTTTAGTTTGTATTCACTGGTGTTTAGATTCCTGGTGTAAGTCCCCTGAGTCTGCTTGCTCCCACTTCGAGGTCCTGAACATGTGATCCCTCTGCCCTGCCACAATTCTTGGAACTAACTCCTGTTCACTCTTCAAAGCTTATCTAAGACATCACCTGTTCCAGGAAATCTTTACTAGTTCCTTTTGCCCCCTCTGTCTGCCAAGGCCTAGGGTAAGTGTTAACTCCTAGACCTTCTTTTGTGGTTAGGCTTATCACACTTTATTGTACTCTGCTCCTCAGGGCAAGGGGTATGTTTTCTTAATTCTGTATTTCCATCATCTAGCATTGTGCTAGTCACAAAATAATGACTTTACTAACTGGAGAAAAACTTAGTATACGAGTTGCATGGAGGAACCCCCTTCTTACCCTCCAAAGTCCTGATCTATCTGTTCACTGTAGAGCTGAGAAACCCAAGTTTCAGACATTCAAATGAAGAACATTTCCTATTGTTATATATACTGCTGGTGTGAATTTTATTTGTTATCATTTGTTTGGAGGGCAATGTGGCAAAATATTTGCAAAACTTTAATATTAGGAATTGTCTTTAACCCAGTAATCCCATTTTCAGGCATTTGTAGTAAGGAAATAATTAAAGGTGTGAACAAAGACTTAGAAGAATGTTAATTATAGCGTTGTTTGTAACAGCAGATAATTGGAATTGATCTACATGTCTAACAAAGAGAATTGGTTTGAATAACTGAAACAACTGTCAATAGACAACTATATAGTAATAAAAAAATTAAGCCCTGGCTGGTGTAGCTCAGTGGATTGAGTTCGGGCTGCGAACCAAAGGGTTGCTGGTTTGATTCCCAGTCAGGGCACATGCCTGGGTTGCAGGCCAGGTCCCCAGTGGGGGCCATGTGAGAGGCAACCACACATTGATGTTTCTCTCCCTCTCTTTCTCCCTCCCTTTCCTTCTGTCTAAAAATAAATAAAATCTTTAAAAATTAAGTTGTACAAGTGGGTTTATTTGTTAAGATATTCATGATTTACTGCAGGATTTTAAAAGCAAGTTACTATATAGTAGGTACAATATTATACTGTTTTTATATAAAAATGTGCATGATATTGGAATAGAAGAAAATCTAGAAGGTTATCCATCAACTATTAACAATGTAGTGGAATATTATCATCTTCTTTACCTTCTGATTTTTAAAAATTTTTCTAAAGGCACACAAATATTTGTAAATATTCTTTTAATGAGAAATATGTTTACGAAACTTGTATTTAATTCTCTAAACCCTTCCCCCAGCTCCATTCATAGGCATAAATGCTTTTGAACCCAAAGGAAGAAGAAATAAATGACCAAGTATTAAGACTTACGATTGGGTGGGAATGTAGCACAGGCATGATCACAGCTGTCCCCATTTTTATTGATGAGAAAACTGAGTGTCAGAGAAAATAAATTGCACCTGTGCTTGAAGTCACTCAGCTCATGACAGGTCCCGCCCACCAGGTCTACCCAACTACAAGCTCTGGACTTTCCACTGCATCACATAACAGGGGCCCCTCTTGGGAGTGCCCACTTCTAAGGCCATTGCCCACACTGAGAAGGATAAAAACAAAGTAGTTCCTGATGCTATTGTCCTTTCACATAAGCCCACCAGAAGCCATGTACCCTTGAATTAGTAGGAACTGGATTGAAGCTGTGGGGGGGTGTGTTGGGTTTGCATTGTGGTTAATGAATAACAGTCTTATCTGAGTATTATATTGGCCTAACAAGATCCACGATGAAGGAGGAAAACAAATACCACATACTGACTGTGAAGAGCACTGGGTTAAGGTCTTGGGTCACCCCCTGGCTGGATGCATTGTCTTGGGCATGCCATCTAATTTCTTAGGACTGTGGTTATATCATTTAAAGAAAGTGGGTATTGGCCTGCCCAGTCTCTAAGTACACTTCAATCTCCAACACTTTACAAGTCTGTGATAAGATATACGTCCCAAAGCATGTAGGAATGGCATCTTCTTAAGAGAAGGAGGAGAGAAACATGTTTCCAGTGCCTCAAAGACTTCAGTTTCAACATCCCTCAGAGAGAGATTTCCTTATTCCTATTTTCAAGATGAGGAAATTCCTTCTTAGAAAAGTTACTGGGACAATTTTTCAAGCCTTTGAGCAGCTTCCTGTGTGAAATTTTATACTTTTTTCTCTCCTCTCCATGTCTTTGTTTTTTGTTGTTGTTGTTGTTTGTTTTTTTAAGAATCTGTGACTTCACAGTTTTCTAGAAATTAGTGAGGGGTAAATCAGTACTTCTCTAATAGAGAGACAAAAAGCTGACACATTTTCCTCTGACAGACCCACAGAATTCTCTGTCCAGCTCAGCTGCAAGTCCTTTAGCCTGGCTCAGGAGATGCAAGTCCAAATATTTCTTAAAGGGACATTCTGCAAAGCTTATTTATTTTTCACTTACAGTGTTGCAGACCATCATCTCCACCTAGGAATCTTTAACAGCCTATTTTCTCTGTGTGCTTTGAGTACCTGGATTGTGAGACTTATACTTAATACTGCCAGGACACTGCTTAGAGTCCCCTAGCACTTCTCGACTGTTTTGAAAAGGAAAAAAAATTAACAAATTTTATGAATATTGAAGCGTCAAGGTCATGCTCATAAACAAAGAAAATGTCTTCAGAAATTTTGTTCTCTGTTCTGTTCCTACTAACAGGAAGATACTGGTATAGTGCGAGAGGAGTAGAAAATGCTAAATTCTACCCACTCCTCTGCTAACTCACCCTTGTATTCTCATTCTCATACTTCTGCCCCACTCTCCTCGCTCCAGTCTCTCCCCATCCATCCTTATTCTTACAGTACCAACAGTAATTACCAGCAACAGGCATAACAGGTATAAACCCTGGAGGACAAAACCCTCTTTCCTGCCTCTATTGCACTGCAGACAGAGTTAACTGTTAATTGTTTCTTCTCGGTGCTCATAGCTGAACTTCCGCTGAAAGAAAACATGCCAGAGCTGCAGCCCCTCCAACAGAATGGGTCATGCAATCAGGTTCTAGTTCTGTTAATCTGGCAGATGTTACCACACTGTGGGGACTGGAAAACACACATGCTTTGGGTGACATAGTCATCAAGTGTGGATGAAGATACCTCCCAACAGGCTTCATGAAGATGAAGTGTAAATGCCTCACTGTCAGCAGTGCTGGCATGCAGTAGTGTTCCCCAATGTTACTTCCTCATTCTCGTCTCTGGTCAGTGTATGGGAAGTACTGGTTAGGGTGGAATTTAGCATTAAATCCACCCACTGGGAGTGGAACCCATGAGAACCAGCACCTGTGGGTGAAGGAAGCCATTTGTAGGAAGGCCTCACCCTCTGAGCTGGCTTGTAAGGTGTTGGTGAGGTAACCTGGGAAGTACCCAGGTCAGGCTGGGGTGCTGGGTGGCTCTTCAGAAAGAGACTCTTCCTAATTAAAGTTTAGCCTCATGCTTAGGACCCCACCTGTAATGCAGGAACAAGGGTGTATGCCTGGCAGTGGGAGACACTGATGAAGGCTGTGACTCAGCCAAGTGCGCTGGTGCATAGTGTTCTGAAGTGACAACACAGTCTGTTTGCAGGTTACAAAAGGGTGGTGAGAGAGGAAGAACTTGCCAGTGTTTCTCCAGCCCTGCTGGGGACATGCCAGAGAAGCATCCCTCTACGGTGTAAATAAAGCATCAGGCTTCTGGTTTATACATCAGTTGCTGTGCATTGGGTCGGTCTGAGTCAGCCCCCAGGCCTACTGACCCTGGGTTCTCAGGAGCCTGAATGTGTGACCTACAAACATTTGACATCTCTTCATAAAGCAGGACCGCTGCCTTCAACCTCATTTACCACTGTGAGTACAAGATATGAGTTTGGAGATCCTACCTGCCTTCCCTTCTTATCTTTTAGATTCTCTTTGGCAAGGTGCCGAAGGCAAACCCTGTGCCAGGTACTTTTGTGTGGGATCTCACTTACCCTCACATCCATCCTATGGATTCACTCTGGTCTCAATTTATCAATGAGGGAGATGGGATCAGAGAGTGAGAAGCCTTTCTGTCACACAGCAGATGAGTGGTAGAGCTGGGATTCCAACCCAGGCTGTTCGAGCCCACAGTCTGTGCTTTAGGCCACAGCACCTTAGGGATTCTTGGAGGAAGTTCCGCTTTGGAGGTCATAAGACAGATTTGCCCCAAGAATATTTTGGAAACTGAAAAATGAGTTCTAGACATTCTGAATTTTTTCATACATTGCCTGAATATGATTGATAAGAGTAAGGGAGGAAACAAGGTTCCAGGTGTGGGGGACTTTAGGAGACAGACTGTCAAAAGGTAGCCTGAGGCTACTGGGTGGATTGGCAGTGACAAATGCCATCCAGTTTATAGAGGAGACAATGGAAGGGGAAGAAAGGACAGAAGGTAAATTATGTAATTCATATTTGTTGCTTCTACTGCTCTTGCTCCCATTTCCTTGGCCCATGAGGCACATTCCTATTCATCCTTCAAGCCCCAGATAGGATGTAACCTCCTCTGAGAAGTGACTTCCCCAACAGAGCTAGTTTCTCCCTCTGTTGCTTTCTTGGTACCCACTCACTGAAGGCAAGAACTGTGTCTTCTTCTCTGAAGCCACATAGGTTAGACACAAACCCTGGCTATACGACCTTGGGCAATCTTCTCAGTCTCGCTGTTCCTCAGATTTCCTCATCTGTAAAGTGAGAATAACAGTGGTACCTACAGCCCTGGGTTGGTTGTGGGCCTTAAATGAGAGAAGGAACACAGTGTTTAGCACGGGGCTGGGCACATACTGAGAACTCATCAGTGTTGGTTATTAAAGGGTGGGGCAAAAGTGGGTTTACAGTTGTTCTTATGGAAAATAATACAGTAATTAATAAATAATAACACAAGAATAAACTCTGTGTTTTACGTACTCACAACTGTAAACCTACTTTTGACCCACCCCGTACTTGGAACACGGGGCCTTGGCAGCATATCAAGAAGATGTTTATTCAGGATTTGTGGAAGGAAGAAAAGATAAAGGAGAAAGGGGAGGAGAGAGAGAGACAAACCAACCAGTTGCATAGATCATTTCTTAGCAGCTCAGAGCTAGCCTGATACTTTGGAGCTGTGGCTGCTGCACAACTTTGCTAAGTACACACCCCACCGTCTCAGGTGAAGACTTGGTACCTATTTTTCTAACTCCTCAGAGACCTAGTGCCAGGTGCCACACCTCACCCAGCTCTGCAGCCAACAGTATCTCACCTGTCCACCTGTACTGTTCTAAAACCAATCCTAAGTTGCTGCCCTGACGCACACCTGTCAGGAGGAGGGGCTCCAGAAAGCCTTGTACCCTCCTGGCTCATGAAAAATCAAGTCCCTGTTTCTCCTAACCTGGCACACCTGGTGGTGACTCTCCATTCAGGTAGACCGGGAAAAGGCAGCCAATAGAGTCACTTGGGATCTGCACTGTGTGAGACAAGGTAAGGACCACAGCGAGCAGTCACAGTACTGAGAGAAGACATTGTCCCCAGGTGTCCTGTGTTCTGGGGCTGCACCAAGCACCTAGCATTCATTTCCCTGGGACCAGTCCTTACTGCAGCCTCAGTAGAGGGGGATCCTGCTGCCTTCCTTTGGCCGGAAGGAGCCTGTGAGCCTAATCGGGTGGCTACATGTGACTACTGAGCACCATAAATGAGGCTAGTCTGAATGAAAGTATGCAGTAGTGTGAAATGAAGAATGTAAACTATCTAAGTCCTATTTTTATATTAATTACAGATTGAAATAATATTTTGAATATATTGGGTTGAGCAAGATATTCAAATTAATTTCATCTGTTGCTTTTTACATATTTAATGTGGCTACCAGCAAATTTAAAATTAAACATGTGACTTGACTGTGCTTCTGTTGGAAAGCACTGGATTAGAGAATTACCCTAAAGCAGAACCCAGATTCCAGTCCAGGAGGAACTGTCTCCAAGGCCTTGCTCTTCCCTTTTACACCAAAACTTCACTTCTATATTGGTTCTAGAATTGTCCCCACACATGATGGGCACCCAACGTAAGGGTTCCTTGGGTACAGTTCCCAGGGAAAGAGGAAATATGTTCCCCTCTTTCTACAAGTGAGTGCAACGTGTGTGTGTGTGTGTGTGTTGTGTGTGTGTGTGTGTGTGTGTGTGTGTGAGTACTGGGGGTGCTGCTGTTTTATGGACAGGAAACTAAACGTTATGGTGTACCCAATGTCTCAGGCCCCCTACCGTGCAACGGCAGAAGAGAAGTTTAAACCAGGCCTGTCTGACCCCAAAGACTCACCTGTTGCCCCCGCCATCTCACCCAGGGCTCCCATACTTCACAACCTAGAAGAAGGCTGGGCTCAGGTTGTTGGAGACTGGGCTAAAACTCAGATCCCTGGGCAGTGGTGAGCAAGTTTCATCGTATTGGATTCAAGGAGTGGTATCTCCTGGAAATAGAATGATGTCAGGTAAAGAGAAAGGCAGGAATTCCCTCACGTCAGAACTGAAATGCGTCTGAGGCATTTCCTCAATCTCAGACTGTCCCCTCCAGTTACAGCCCTTCTCCATTGCTGTGTCCTTGGTCCTTCTCAACCTCTTTCCATATATCACTCCAGCTCTGTAATGTTTGTTCACTCGTGGTGTAAATTTTTGTTTTACCCCAGAATTTGAACGTTGGGTTTTTGTGCCGTCTAGTTTTCATACCCATTTTCCTAGTGTTGTTCCAATTTGAAAACAATGCCTAATGCCTCTCTCGAAGAAACTGGGATCATTAGATTTGGGTTTGTAAACCAAGCCTCAAAAACTGTTATTGGCTTGCATAAATTACTTAGGGACTGTATCTTATTAATCTAATTAGCTTTATTAACCCTTGATTCCAGAGAGCTTGACACAGTTCCCTGTGGAGGTGCTCAATAAGTGCTTGTGGACTTTCAAGTGACTACCATAATTATACTTATAACAAAACTACCACTGTGCGCCAAGTGCAGGTCTAGTCCTCCCTGTACATAATCTCCTATGAGATGGGAGCTATGATGAACCCATTTTAAAGATCTGGCTACTGAGGCTGGTAGTGGCTCAGTGACTTTCCAAATGTATCTAGTTGGTAATTAAAAGAATTATGATTAGGTTACTGCTAAAATGTTGGTTTGATAAAAAGAATTCTAAACTAGAATGTTTCTGTACTGGTTCTGCCCCTAATTCATTTATGATTTCTGTTTAGGCACTCCATCTTCCTACAGCTCAGTTTTCTTGGCCAAGGTGTTCCTGATTAGATTCACTAAATTCCCACTAAGGGTGCTTTTCAGTAACACCATCTATATATTACCACTGAAAAACCTACAATGCCATGACTTGGTTATCAAATTTAAAAAAAAACTATTTTTCATTCAACTTTTTAAAAAGTTTTTTATTTTTATTTTTTAAATTTATTTTTTTTTACTTTATTGTTGTTCAATTACAGTTGTCTGCATACTCTCCCCTCCCCTACCCCTCCAATCCCACCTCCCTTCCCTGCCTCCCTCCCCACCCTTGGTTCTGTCCATGTGTCCTCTATAGTGGTTCCTGAAGACCCTTTTCCCCATTGTCCCCTCCCCCCTGGCTATTGTTAGATTGTTCTTAATTTCAATGTCTCTGGTTAAGCTTTGCTTGCTTTTTGCTTTTGTTGATTATGTTCCAGTTAAAGGTGAGATCATATGGTATTTGTCCCTCACCACCTGGCTTACTTCACTTAGTATAATGCTCTCCAGTTCCTTCCATGCTGTTGCAAAGGGTATAAGCTCCTTAATAAAAATTTAAACTGTACCACAGTAGCTAATTACAGTAACCCTAACTAGCAACACAAATCATTATATTTAAGCTTAGTGTGAAATTAAAGTTCTAAATAAACAAAGATAACATTAAATGCCTTGTTTATGTTTAGTTCACTGTTATCAGTCAAGGCTTACCACAAGCTGGATTTTGGTTAAGGCCAGTGACATTTTCGTCAATCTATTTGGAATATTTTCTCTTCTAGTCATCAAATCTTCATACCACTGAACAGTTTCTTTTTTTTTTTAAAGATTTTATTTTTATTTATTTTTAAGATTTTATTTTTATTTATTTTTAGAGAGAGAGGAAGAGAGGGAGATAAGGAGAGAAACAGCAATGTATGGTTGCCTCTCACATGGCCCTCATGGGGACCTGGCCTGCAACCCAGGCATGTGCCCTGACTGGGAATCGAACCGGGATCCTTTGGTTCCCAGCCCGCACTCAATCCACTGAGCTACACCAGCCAGGGCTGAACAGTTTCTTATTAAGAAAAAAACAAACTTAGATAGCAATCCTTATCTACTAGTGCAATAATTCCCAAATTGTATTTTGTAATAAGTATTACAAAGACCTGTCTTATAGTCAAATAATATAGGGCATTGTGGTATAAGCAGACTTCTTCATCTCAAAGCTTTGAGGAGCTTTTAACATCTAATGTGCGTGGAGACGCTATCAGACTATACGTCTGTGAATACGGAGGCTCCCAAACTTACTGAAGCACAGAACACTGAGGGTGATGTGGAGTGGGGGTGAGGCTGGGGGAGTGTAGGGTGGGGAACACATGTCACAGACTAGGGTTCTGTGGAATAGCTTCTGGTTTTGGCTCCTTTCTCTTAGACGAACTCTGATGTGTGTGATTTTTTTAAATAGACAGTTTTTAAAAGATATTTATATTTTGTACATTTCCAATTAGTAGAAACTTCCTGAACCTAAAAAACAAGAGTCCCAACCTTTGGGGTCTTACTGGTATTCCCAGCCTACCTGCCAATCATTATCTCTCTGTTAATTTTTTTTTTTCCGTAAGATGGCTCCAATAGTGTTTAGTTGTCTTTAACTTCATTCAAAACAACTTTGTTAGATTGTGTTGTGACAGCTGTCATATCAGCGTGCATTAAAAAACTTGCCAAAATTGGTGAATTTTTGTGTAGCCATTTTAATATTGAAGATGGAAGAAAATATGCAACATTTTTGGCATATTACTCTTTATTATTTCAGGAAAGGTAAAAACACAACTGAAACACAAACAAATATTTGTTTGGTGTATGGAGAAGGTGCTGTGACTGATCGAATGTGTCGAAAGTGGTTTGAGAAGTTTGGTGCTGGAGATTTCTCATTGGACGATGCTCCATAGTCAGGTAGCCCAGTTGAAGGTGACAGCAATCAAATCGAGACATTCCGAACAATCAATGTTGAACACGCAGGAGAGAGCCGACATACTCAAATATCCAATCAGTAAAGTTATTGGTGAAAATGAAAAATGTGTCTTTTATTCAATGCATAAAAACTATACAGACTTTTTGGCTACCCCAATAGTAGGTTTGCACTGATCAGTGTGACTCAGTTGGTTGGGTGTCATCCCACAAAGTGAAAGGTTGCTGGTTTGATTCCCAATCAGAGAACATTCCTTGGTTGCAGGTTCCGTCCCAGGTCAGGATGCATACGAGAGGCAACTGATTGATGTTTCTCTTATGCATAGGTGTTTCTCTCCCTATCTTTCTCCCTTCCCCTCTCTCTAAAAATAAATAAAATCTAATAAAATGCAACCCAATATTAAGGTTTTTGGCTTCCTTATGGATTTGCTTCCACACAGCTCCATAGACGGAAGTGTAGATATGGAGCATAATCAGGAACTATTGATATACCTTTTTTTTTTTTTTTTTACTTAAATGAAGTCTTTCTTTTAAAAAACCCAAATGAGACTACATAGACCACTTTCTAGCCAATCCCAAAGTGCTTTATGAATCTCATTGGTTTTTCGTGTAGGTGATTTGGGGTTAGAGAATTTTCCCTGACCTGTCAAGAATGGTAACACGGGAGTTCAGGCAGGAAGCATGAATTCACTGAGTACTGTTGGCACCGTGACCCAGGACCCCAGGCTCCATGCCTGGGATAACTATTAGTGTGGCTGAGGACATCAGCTGGATGAAGGTACGAGAGGAAAGGGGAGAATGGGACAGTCTACATACTCTGATTCAGGTGGAGCTTCGGAGGCAACCAGGATACGGTCATGACCTCCTAGGGGCCTTGACTCATGTATTTACTGCGATTTCTCAGGAAATGGTTAGGAAATGTAAGTTTGCTTACATGTACAAGAATATGAGATTGTTTATGGTCCTAAGGTTAGAAACATTGACAAATCCAATCCAAAGTGCTGACTCAGAGAGATTCACATTTAGAGTTCCGGAAGATAAAGTGAGATGTTGTGTTTTAAATTCTGGTCACATGTTCAGACTGTGATCACAAAAACTGTTCCATTTGGCCTTAGAGCTGTGTAAGTAGCCCATCCTTGCAGCTCCACATACCGAATCACCCTGGGTCTTGTTCCCCACAGAATGGGTTTGTTCTTACCCCTGGTGCTCTGTACCTTGGCTGCATGCTGCACGGCTAGATCTGTGCCCCTGATGGTACCCAGACCCTTCCCTCTCCTCTCCCGTGCCTGCAATGACTCAGATGTGCTGGCTGTGGCGGGCTCTGCCCTGCAGGACATCAACAGTGACCGAAAGGAAGGCTATGTACTGAGCCTCAACCGAGTGCGCGATGCCCGAGAACACAGACAGGCAAGTAACGCTCCTCTATCTGGGACGGGTGTTCACACAAGCTGCGTAGGCTGGCTGGGTGGAAACCCAGAGACACACATTGGCAGGTGCTTTCCAAATTGGAAGCCTGCTGAAAACTCTCTGTTCTCCTCTGCTAGACTGTGCTACATATATGTTCTTACTGTCATTAGAAACAAGTGCTAACAGTGTCCTACTCTGACGCTTGTCCAGTGCCCCACAGTTTATAAGAAATCATCACAACCATGGTAGCCTTTGGCTCCGCCATAAACCAGAGACTCTTTCGGCCAGTCTATAGGAGTTTCTGCTTCATGTGGGATGTGGTGCATTTTTTTTTTCACTCCTTTCCACAGCATGGTCTTGGATCTCTGTTCTATCTCACACTGGACGTGTTAGAGACTGACTGCCATGTGCTCAGCAAGAAGGCAAGGGGGGACTGTCGTGTGAACATGCTTCATGAATCGGTAAGTGTTTGTTTCCCAGGAGCTCTAGAGGAGAAATTAGGTGTCCTCTGTCTGCAGAGTGAAGATTGTTCAATGGGTGCCATCTTTTAAATGTTTTTCTTTATAATCTCTTGGGCATGGTGCTCATGTGGTTATTCCAATTCTATTAGACAAAACAGAGGACTTTCTGTGAGTCCCATTGGGGTTATGACCCTAGAGTTGAAAAGTTGCCCCCAAATTATTTCCTGCTCCCAAGATCCTTCTGAAGGCTCCAAGCCTGGTGTTTAAATCGCAAGAAAAAGAGCTGAGCTCTAGTGCTCTGGATGTGTGTTTAAGGAAGGCTGTGGAAGAAGTAAAGGCAGAGCTTTTTGTTTTATTTTGCTGCATTCTGTTTTTAATGAACACTGACATGAAGTTTGAGGCTGGGGAAAGGAAAGGCTTACAGTATAGAGGCTCTCAGAGATGATGTGGAAGGATTTCCTGGAATTATAAAACCTAAAAGGGCTCAGAATTGATCCTTTTAAAGATGTCCGTTGAGTTATTTTCATTAATTGATACAGCACTTTTGAGTGCAAGATTGTGTTTAGAAGTAAACTATTCAATCAAGGTAACTTTTCTAGTCACTTAACCAGATTTGTCAAACTGCACCTATCTGATTTTGAAGAGACATTTCTGAGTCCCACTTACCCTGTTGTGAATATTTGTTAAGGTGACACATCCTCTAAAAGTGTATACTGATTCCAACATGATGGAAGTTTATTTCTCACTCATGTAAACTTCAAAACAGAAAGTCCTGATCAAGAGGAGGCTTTCCTTCAAGAGTGACTTGGAGACCCAGGTTGCTTCCACATTGTGCCTACAGACTCTTTCACCTTCACCTCCTGGCTTCTGTAGTCACCACGGTCAACTGCATCAAGCTATAGAAAGAGGAAGAGCCCTGGCTGGTGTGGCTCAGTGGATTAAGTGACAGCCTGTGAAGCGAAGGGTCACTGGTTAGGTTTCTGGGCAGGGAGCATGGCTGGGTTGTGGGCCATCTCCCCAGTAGGGGGTGTGTGAGAGGCAACCACACATGAATATTTCTCTCCCTTTCCTTCTAAAAATAAATAAATAAAATCTTAAAAAGAAAGAAAGAAAGAGAAAGGGCATGGAGGAAAAATCACACAGGGGAGGTCTTTATGGTTTGGTTCTGGAAGTGATTACAGCCACTTCTGCTCACCTTCTGGTGGTTAGAACTCAGTTATACAGTCACACCTACTACTCGGGGGCGGGTGCGGGGGGAGGCTAGGAAATGTAGCCTAGCTGTGTCCCAGGAGAAAGTTAAACTGTTCAATGATCAGTTTGCAGTTTCTTATACCCAAAGCCACCAAAATTGACCTTAAGTTTTTCATTACTCAGAAAATATAATGTCCAATTTCATTTTGGGGGTATTTTAAAAAGTTAGAGTTTATTCTATGATGTCATAAAATGTGTTTGTTGGTTCCAGGTTTATGGTGAATGCAAAGTAATATTTTACATTAACTATCCAAAAAGAGTTCTCTATTCACCTGCTTATAACTGTACTCTTCGCCCAGGTAAGTGAGCACTCTGGTTTTTTTAAATTTTATTTTAAGGGAAGATGGGAAAATAGAATTAAGCAGGGCTATGCCCAGAATTTACAGGGTTCTTCCATCCTTACTTCCTATTCATACTAAGGCCAGGTTCCTAATATATCCAATACTTGCCTCCCTTGTGAAATTCAACTTAAACTGCTCTTCCCATAATTAGTCTTCCTAAATCATCTGCAATAGTTTATTCATGAGTACTGCATTGATCCCAATTTTTAAGTCTGACATAAATGGCATCATCTCTACACTGGTCCCCAGGCTGCCTTTCTAGCTGTCTCTGACCTTACTTCCCTGACTACACCAAGTCTGCACTTTGTTCTACTGAGTATCTCTCTATTTTCTGAATCTATATTGCACTTTCCAATCTCTGCATCTTGCTTGTGCCTTTCCCTCTGCTGAAGATGCCCTCCCCTGATACCTCCTACTCTTGGAACTCATATCTATCCTTTAAGGATCATGGCTAATGCTGCTTCTTCCACAGCGTTCTCTATTCAGGAAAGGAACAAGCTCCTCTGTTTCATTCCTATGAAACTTTAACCTAGCCACTCATGGAGCACAGACTATGCATTGCCTTGATTTGAGGTGTTCAATTTTATTTCATGTAGTATATTTTATGCCTTCATTCTTCTCACTACAACCCTCCCCTAGTTCCTGTGAAGTATAAGGAGTCCATAATATTAAACAAGTGTGTGAATGGACTAAGAATTAGGCTGAAACTAAGGACATTTCAAATAAGCACATGCATTCATTCTGGGTCTTTCTTTGGGAAGCAAGCATCCAAGGCATAGGAAAATCGGATATGGCTACTTGTCAAACTATTATGTGCATGTGACTCCCCCGGATCTTGTTCAGTTACAGACTCTGATTCCATACGTGTGTGGTGGGGCCTGAGAGTCTGCGTTTCTAACAAGCTCCAGGTCGTAGCAATGCTGCTGGTTCCTTTGAGGGATAAAGCAACAGACCAAATACTTTATTAGCCACAGGTTAAGCTTCCTGGTTGTGAAGAGACTTACTTAAGTTAGGGAACAACAGCTAATAAAACAGATTAGGACTCAGAAGTCACAGGTGCCAGAGGTATGGGAAGTCAGAATGTGACATGTGGGGATGGTGCCAGGAGTGACAACCTATGGATGTAACTCTGCACAGTACACCCAAATACATTCACATAAACACAAAACTGATCAATTGTTTTGCTCTACAAAAACAACTTGCAGACAAGTTCCCAGCCTGACTTTCATACTAGTTTTGTTGCCCCCAGCTCCTCCCTGTCAGAAATTCTGGCTCTGCTGTTAGAATGATTATTCTATCCAGTAGTACAGTGACTTGGCTAATCTTTTTTTCTGGCTTACTTACGTTTTCTAAGCAGAGAGAGGGCGCTTCCATCTTTCATATGTCATTCACTCATTCATTCATTCAACAAACATTTACTAAACACATTGTCTTAGATGTTGGGGACTAAAAGGTGAATAAGACATGTCAATAATAAAATCCCGACCTTTTAAGATACTCGGCTGCTTTACAGAGGCAATAATGATAGAAGATATTGAGCTACTAATAAAGGGGAAAGTTTTTATATCAATATAAATACATATATGTTTTTGAACAAAATTCTTAGCATAATTTGTGTGAGGTCAAAAAATCTTGCTTTGATTTTCTAATAAATTATGAAAGAAGTGCATGTTAATTGCAGAAAACTCACTGGTGACAGCTACGTTTCATTCCAGACAATGTCTTTTCCACTCCATCCTTGCCAAAACTGAGTATCTTTTCATGTTTTTAAATTTCTGCTTCTATTGTGGTCATATGCTTTGTAGGATTAAAAATTACTAAGGAGCTTTATTTTTAAACTGCTCTCTTTGGCATCAACAGTTTCTCGGAAACAGATTCAGTTTATGTGTCCTGACTGCCCAAGCCCCACTGACCTGTCAGGTCCCATAGTTCTGGAAACTGTTCGAGAGTCTCTTGCAAAACTCAACAACGAGAGCGTCTCAAAGCAGTATTCTCTCTTCAAAGTCACCAAGGCATCTATGCAGGTGAGGCTGAAATGCCCAGTTACAGCAGCTGTGTGTTTCATGACTGTTGCTATCGATTTCTAAACTGAGAGGAGGATATTAAGACACGTCTTTTGATTAGAACCAAGGAGCCTTTCTTCACTCCTTAGCTTGGTAGACCCGATGCACATTCAATCATATTTCAGTTTCTGAGTTATTCCTTGGGATTCCCACAATAGTTGTAGGATTTGATTCTTACCTCAATGCCTTTAAGGCAAGAATGAAAATGGACTCATAGTCTCCTTGGGTTATTCATCTAGTTCATTATTTATGGCTACAGTCTCATATCTGATTGACCATGCATCTCATCTAGCAAGTCAGCTTGTACTCCATGATAAGGCCTGAAGTGGATATTGAGTTTTATGGGTTAGGGGAAATGGAGGCTTATTTGTTTTTGAATTCTGTTGATATCTATCATATAAAGAAAAACTAATCTAAAAACAAATCTACTTGAGGAACAATAAGCTCACCTGAGGGAGCCCACTTAAATAGTTAAGAAGAGAAGAAACGTATGCTGATTATGTTTTCTAAATAACAAAATCATCATACCTGGTTTGATCATGGTGGGAATCACAGGGACAGCAGGAGACCTGAGTTGACAATGATTATGGTTTCTGTAATGATTATGATGCCAAACCTCGGTTATTTCTCCACACGAACAGGTTTGATTTTTGTTTCTCAACTTTTGTTTCATACCAGTGGGTAGTTGGCTTAGGCTGCTTTGTGGAATATTTAATCAAAGAGTCACCGTGTACCAAATCCCAGGCCAGCAGCTGTGCACTTCAGCCCCTTGACTCTACGGTGAGTTTTCTTAAATGTCTTCATAATTTAGGATTTGTGTTCACAAATCATCTATATATATGTATTAAACATAAACCAAATATGAGCTGTTGTAATACATGAGACACTTTTCTTCCCCTCAAGGATTGTGCTGGCCCAGATGCAGTAGTATTTGATTGTAAGTGCAGTTTTCATCAGTAACGTTATGCCTTTGCAGACAATGATACATAGAGGCTATGACATATATAAACAATTTTCCTCAGTGGTTGGTGATGGTCCTGCTTTTATCTGAACAAATCCAGTTACATTTGGAATACAGCATGGTGTTTCATTTCTTGGACCACTCTCCAAGAAGAGCAAAGTCAAACAGGACATCTTTGAAAGGATGCATCCAGGTTGGGGAGGGTGCCTTGACATCATTTGACACACCTGGTAGGAATGCCAGTTGGCACAATGTGTTGTAACACAACTGGGAAAAATGTATCAAAAGTCTTTTCTCCCCTTATTTACTTATTTATAATGACAGCTTTATAAGACACAATTCACACACCAATAAAATTCACTTTTTTAAGGTATCAAATTAAGTGGCTTTTTGGTGTATTCTCAGAGTTGTGCCACCACTGTATCTAATTCTGGAATATTTCATCAGCCCCTAAAGAAACCCCATCCCCATTAGCAGTCATTCTCCTTGCCCCCTACCCAAGACCCTGGACACTATTTGCTCTCTATGTCTTTCCATTTGTTTAGAACTTAATTTCTTTCAACAATGTTTTGTAATTTCAGTATACAAGACTTTCATTTATTTGTACACCTAAATATTCTCTTGATGCTACTAAAATGTATTTGTCTTTTAAATTTTATTTTTGGACTGTTCATTGTAAGTTTATAGAAATGCAAATGATTTTTATATATTAACCTTTATCTTGTAAACTTGCTGAACTCATTTATTAGTTCTAACAGTTTCCAGTAGATTCCTTAGGATTTTCTGTCTACAAGTTCATGTCATATGCAAATAGAGATAGTTTACCTCTTCCTTTCCAGTCTTCCTTTCCTTTCTCCTTCTCTCTCTCTCTTCCTTTCTTCCTTCCTTTCCTTTCTTTCTTTCTTCTTTCTTCCTTCCTTTCTCTCTCTCTCTCTTTCTTCCTTCCATCCTTTCTCTCTCTCTCTCCTCTCTTTCTCTTTCTCCCTTTCTCTCTCATTTTTCTTTCTCTCTCTCTCTCTTTATCTCTCTTGCTTTCTTTATTTATCTTTCTGCTTTCTTCTTTCTTTATCCTGGCTAGAACTTAGAACTTTCAGTGAAATGTTAAAGAGAGGTGAGGAGAATAGACATCCTTCTCTTATTCCTGTTTTTAGGGAGAAAGCATTCAGTAGTTTATCATTTAATATGATGTTAACTGTAGGTTTTTCATAGATGACCTTCATAAAGTTCTATTGTTAGTTTGTTAAATGTTTTTTCTATCAAGAAAGAGTATTAGAGTTTGTCAAGGGTTTTTTCTGTGTTAATGAGGTAATTATGTGATTTTTCCCTCCTTTAAGCTATTAGTATTATATATAACAATGATTGATTTTTGCATGTTAAAATAATCTTGCACTTTGGGGACGAATCCCAATTAATCATGGTGTATAATCTTTTTTACATGTTGCTATTTCACTTGCCAGTATTTTTTAAAAAGAGTTTTCATCTATATTCAGAAGAGATATTGATCTGTAGTTTTCTTGTGTTGTCTCTAGCTGATTTTCACATGCATTGAATACTAGCCTCAAAGAATGAGTTGGAAAATTTCCCCTCCTCTGCTACTTTATTTTGGAGGAGTTTGTGAGGGAGATGATGTTCATTCTTCTTTGTTTGGTAGAAGTCACCAATGAAGGCATGTGCGCCTGTGCTTTTCTTTGTGGGAAGTTTTCTTGATTAATAATTTAATCTCTTATATAAGTCTATTAAGATTTTTTATTTCTTCTTCAGTGAATTTAGGTAGCCCGTGTCTTCCTAGGAATTTGTTCATTTTATCTAAGTTGTCTAATTTGCCAGCACACAGTTTTCTGTAGTATTCCCTTTTTATTGAATATTTCTGAAAGATTAGAAGTAATGTCCCTTCTTTCATTCTAATTTTAGTATTTTGAGTTATTTTTTCTTGGACATTCTAACTACAGTTTTGTTAATTTTATTGATCATTTCAAGGAATTAACTTTCGGTTTTATTTTATCTTTTTCCTCTCTGCTCTTTATTTTTGCCTTCATTATGCTTGCTTTGGGCTTAGTTTGCTCTTCTTTTTCTTGTTTTCTAAGGTAGAAGTTAGATTATTGATTTGTAATCTTTTTTCTTGTCAATGATCTGTAGACCAGAACGTCAGCAGACAGGAACTGGGCACAGAATAGTTCTGCCTTGGGCTGTCCTGTAGAGTGTGGTTTCTGGACTTTGTGCAGGGAAGATTTCACAACGTGAGAACAAGTGATTTTGAAAGTACACAAGTTTGGGTGATTTTTAGTGTATATTTATTAGATGGGGACAGTGAAACAAGGAAAGGCTTAGGTTGAAAGAAGCAACAGAATAAACTAATGAACAAAATAGAAGCAGAGCACAGCTACATGGAACAGAATGACAGTTGTCGGAGGGGAGGTGGGGGGACTGGATGAAAGAAGGCGAAGGGATTAGCCAAAGAACATATAGGCATGACCCATAGATTCAGACAGTGATATGGGGATTGCTTGAGGGTAGGGAGGTGGGGGCTGGGTGGAGGTGGGCTCGGGAGGAGGGAAGGCAGGAACAAATGTAAGAGCATAAACAATAAAAAGCAATTTTTTTAAATTTAAAATAAAATAAAAGCTATCCATTATACACATACCCTCACTGAAGAGAGAGAGAGAGAGAGAAAAAAAAGAAGCAACAGGAGAGAAACTAAGCAGGACTGCTTTGGAAAGAAGTGAGAAAAGGCGGGGCTGGCTTTGGCTCACTGGGAAGTCAGAGAAAAGGGTCCTTGGAGGCAGGTATAGAGGTTTAGCTTGGCATGAGCTGCCTCTGCCCATTGCTCCCTTGGTTGCAAGTCATGTGGGACCCTTAGAGTTTAGAAGATGCACCCCTGAGAAGGAAGAAAGGCAGGGGTGTTCTCTTGAGGGGGAGAGTGCTGATTTGTAATCTTATTTCTCTTTTTAATGTAAGCATTTACATCTATAAATTTTCTTCTAAACAATTCTTTAGCTGCCTCTCAATAAGTCGTACATATCAGTCTTTGTCCCCATTCATCTCAAAGTAGTTTTCAATTTTCCTTGTGATATTATCTTCTTTGACCAACTGGTTATTTAGGCATATATTAGTTAATTTCCACATATTTGTGAAATTCCCCATTTTTCTCCTTCTATTCTATTTCTAAAATTATCTCATTGCGGTTGGAGAACGTATGTTAAATGACTTTAATTTTTTAATTTATTAAAGTTTATTTCATAGTCTAACATAGGATATATCCTGGTGAATATTCCATGTACACTTGAGAAGAATATGTGTTCTGCTGTTGTTAGGCGAAGCATTCACCAATTGTCAGGTTTAGTTGATTTATAGTGTGGTACGAGACTTCTGTATCCTCGTTAGTGTTCTGCAGAGTTGTTCTATCCATTATTGAAAGTGAGGTTCCCATCTATATCTCCCTTGAATTCTGTCAGCTTTTGCTAATGTATTTTGAGCTCTGTTGTTAGGTCTTACGCATGTATAGGCATTGTGTCTTTCTAATAAATTGACTCTTTTATCATTATAAAATGTTTTTCCTTGCCCTGGCTGAGTGGCTCGGTTGGTTGGACCATCATTCCATACACCAAAATGTCGCAAGTTTGATTCTCAGTCAGGGCACATACCTAAGTTATGGGTTTGATCCTGGTCAGGGTAATACAGGAGGTGACCAATTGATGTTTTTCCTTCATATCGATGTTTCTTTCTCTCTCTCTCTCTCCCGCTTTCCCTCCCTCCCTCTCTCTCCTAAAATCAATAAATATATCCTCAGATAGGGATTAAAAAAGTGTTTTTTCTTCACATTAGTGACAATTTTTATCTTAAAGTCAATTTTGCCTAATATATTTTTAATATATTTTATTGATTAAGCTCTTACAGCTGTCCTATTACTCCCCCTTTATTCCCCTCTGCCCCCGCATACCACCTCCCCCCACTGCTCCCCTTTAGTTCTTGTCCATGGATCATATACATAAGTTCTTTGGCTTTCACATTTCCTATACTATTCTTAACCTCCCCCTCTCTGTTTTCTACCTACCATTTATGCTACTTATTCTCTTTACCTTTCCCCCCTCCCCCTCCTACTCCCCTATTGATAATCCTCCGTGTCTTATATAAATCCTTTTAACATTTCATATAATAAAGGCTGAGTGATGATGAACTCCTTGAACTTGCCTTATCTGGGAAGCACTTTATCTGCCCTTTCATTCTAAATGAAAGTTTTGCTGGATAGAGTATTCTTGGATGTAGGTTCCTGCCTTTCATGACTTGGTATACTTCTTTCCAGCCCCTTCTTGCCTGTAAGGTCTCTTTTGAGAAATCAGCTGACAGTCTTATGGGAACTCATTTATAGGTAATTGTCTACTTTTCTCTTGCTGCTTCTAAGATTCTCTCCTTATTTTAATCTTGGGTTATGTAATTATGATGTGTCTTTGGGTTCAACTTCTTTGGGACTCTCTGAGCTTCCTGGACTTCCTGGAAGTCTATTTCTTTTGCCAGATTGGGGAAGTTCTCTAATTTTGTCTAATATTTGTATAGCCATTCCCTCTCTCTTTTGGTTAATGTTTATACTGTAATTTTTTCCATCTTTTTACTTTCAACCTATATATGTCTTTGAATATAAAGTGTGTCTCTCAAAAACCTTTTGTAACCAGTCAGGTGAATAGTCTCAATTTTCTCAAGGAATATTTGGGAAAACATCTTCACCCTATTCTGCAGGATCACTCTTTCTCATTTGTCATTGACATCTTGGGCAGATCCCTTAGCTTTCTGGTTATTTTCAGCAAGAGAAACAACTTTACTTAGATAATTAAGGTTCACTCTCAGGTATGAAAAAATTCTGTTCAGTCGATTCTGAATCAAAATTTCTACCTTATGTTCATTGCAAATCTTTCCCTTTCTGTAGCTCAAGCCTGACCTAGAGTTTAAGACCTAATGTGAGGAAGGGATTAAGGTCTGCTCTTTCATTCTCTTTCCCCTTCCTGCAATCTTTTGCTTAATTCTGGATCTTCCAAGTTGAGAGAAGAATGAGAGAGGATTAGAGAAAAGAGTACAGTCTTTTTACATAACTAAACCTGCAGTTGTAGTTTTCTCCTGGGCTACACTGGCCTTCTCTGAAACAGGCTCCCGTGTTGGTTCTGTCGGGTGGCATGGGCATGAGTTCCTCCTCTTTTTCCTGGTAGAGCGGAGCCGCCCCTAGCTGACTCCCTGGAACCGCCCTTCCTCAGGTTCAGCCCCCACATATTTTTACTACTAAACGCCTTGTATCTGAAAGTCCCTTGGGTGGGCACATTCAAAAGAACACGACCTGTGACATTTGCTTGTCCCATGTAAACCTCACACATTTTTACTATGCCAGACGGTGGACATAGGCTTCCCTTGCTGCCTTTTCTCCTTACCATAGTATGCTGCTTTATCCAAGATCCTGCTCTTAGAGTGCTCCGAGAGAAAGGCAGATGCAATCTCCATAGCCTAAATTCTAGGATTCACATGTCAAGCATGTCCTCTAACTGCCTTTGTGTGGTCCACTCTACTTTCAGCACCAGGTAGGCCTATGAATTATGGTAGCTCAGCAGATCCTAGCCTGAGTGGGAGGGGCCAGGCTCTGCTTGGTACCAGGACCTGCCGTCTCTCCAGAAAGTTCTCTTAGAGCCCTTTCCCTGGGTGATTTGGTGATGAAGAGAAGGAAGGAAAGACCGAAGCACCATTCACCAAGAATTTCCTACATTAGTGAATTTTTTCCACTTTAAAAAATCTCTAATCTTCTCTTCACATAGTCTGGATATGGGTGGTAGAATAATATTCATGCAATCTGTTTAGGTACATTTTCATTAATTCTTTGTGAATACTGTATTCTTAAAGTTCTTTAGAAATTGAGGCAACATTTTATTATACTACTCTATTTATACTTAAAAATGTATATACTCTATGACTCTAAAATTTCTCTTCCAGGAATTTACCCTAAGGAGTTAACTAGGGATATGTGAAAAGGTATAGCTTCAATGTTTAAGCAAAACAAATGAAATGCAATCTAGTGTCTAAAAAAGAGAACTTCTTAAATAACACAGAGGAATATTAGGTAGCCATTATAAAGATCATAGAAGACTATTCAATGCCATAAAAGAATTTTCACAATATATTATTAAGTGACAAAAGAGAGTTATAAAATAATATATATAGTGCAATTCTATTTCCTAGAAGAAGAAGTATATATGCATAGGAAAAAAGATTAGAAGAAAACAGATCATTGCAGAAAAGATGTACCTTTCATGTAACTATAGGCCTTTTTATTTTCTTTCTGTTTATACATATTCTAAATAACTATTAATGTATAATAAGAAAACAAAATTATTTTTAAACAAAAAGAAGTTGAAGGAGGTGGGAGTAGTTGTGTGCTCACACAAGCAGAAAGCAAGCTGATTTTCACTTACGATCAGTGATAATGGTAAAACTCAAATAACATTGTATCTTCTCCCCTTTTTTTAGCCTGTTGCTCTTTGCCAAGGTTCTCTGATTAAGGGAGGCTTAAAAACATCTGTCACTGTGACGTGTAACTTCTTTGAATCACAGGTATTTTTTATTCTCATTGTTTGTTTTCCCGTGGGGCAAAAAGATTATATTTTAGCAGGTTATCTATATTTTAGCTGTCCCTACCCCATCTTCTCCTTTTCTTTTCCTGTAATCCATGATCACCACTTTATTTAGGCTGCCCTGAGTTCATACCCATATTTGGTTAAAAACTTGTCACTCTTTATTTTCATTACAAGGTGCTCCTGCAGAATAAATAAGACTCCTTCAGAAATAGGGACCTACTAGCTTGCATGGCTCAGGCCTCTGAAACATTAAATTCAGTGTCCCAAAGACCCTTATAGTGAACTGGAGGGAGAAGTTATTTCCATGAAAATATTCAGTCCCTTTCTAGAAGTATTTATTGAGTACTTACTATGAGGCTCAATCATTGAGACTGGTATAGTTGAAAGGGTGGTTGAGACAGGCCACCTGGGTTCCAGTCCTGCTCTGCTACCTGTGAGCTGTGTGACCTGGGCAAATTCTTACCTCTCCGAGTGATGGTTGCCTCATCTATGAATGGGATTGCAGCACCAGCTCATTTAGTTCCCTGTGAGAAGCAAGTGAGAAGACCTAGATAAGGATACTGTATTGGACTTGGCACAGAATAAATAATTAGTAAAAGGTGGATGTTGCTGCCACTACTAGGAGCAGGGAGATGGCTCACTGGGGACTTTGAATAAGCCATTTAACTGCTCTGGATCATTGTTCCATTCCAGATTTGTGAGACTTGGAATCAAGCTTTTACCAGTCTTGGTTCCCCCTGGCCCTTATCTGTTTTGCTTCGTAACACTTTAGCTAGAGGCCCATCCCTCTAGCTGGTCTCCCTTGGAAACACTTTGTCAGAAAGGCACAGGACACCTTAGCCTTAGTACAGCAGAGATTTCCTTGGTGGACATTCCCCTTATTTAAAGCATTCTTATTTCAGGCTCCAACCCCTGGGGGTGAAACTTCTACTGCTAACCAGGGACTTGTGAACCTCCCTAAGTTGGAAAAGCCCCAGGAGAAAAATGCAGCACCCACTCACTCACCACCCAGAGCTGCGCCAAGAGGTTCTGTCCAGTACCTTCCTGACCTGGATGATGAGGAGCCTGGAGATTCCCAGGAAAAGGGTCCTGTTGAGGCCTTCCCTGTGCAGCTGGATCTAACCACAAATCCCCAGGGAGAAACCCTCGATGTCTCCTTCCTCTTCCTGGAGCCTGTGAGTGAGAAGCTGGTTGTCCTGCCTTTCCCCCCCAAAGAGCAACACTCTGCTGCGTGCCCAGGACCAGCCCAAAATGCCAACCCACTTGTTCTCCCACCATGAGAACCACATAGAGAATTCCATGTAGATGCAGCACCATGTGGGAGATGAGAGGTCGTGGAGAAGGGAGACAGAAAGACAAAGGGTTTGAACATAGACAGTGGCTAATAAAGTATGTCGTTTTGACTCTTCTTGGTCTCGTCATTTGGCTGGAAGTGGAAAAGAGATGAAATCCTCCACTTTGTACACTGAACTGTGTACTTCCTAAACCATCCAAGATATCATTCCGTGGGTAGATGCCACTTACATATTCCACCCTTCCCTTTGTAATGATTATTGACTTTTAGTTAAGCGTCTCTGATGTAGGACCTGCCATACTAAGGAATTCTGTCCTCTTTCTAGGAAAGAGCATACTGTGATTCTTTTTATCAAAATGAGATGAAAATTGAAGGATACCAAGAGACTGAGATTCATCACAGTTTCACACTCCCTTTATTTCATAATTATTTTAACACCAAGTGTTGGTCAGATATAGTCTGCACAGCCTTCAGCCTCAAGGTGGAATTTTTTTTTTACCTGTCTGAATAGCCTCCAAGCCCAGAACTCGATAAAGTTACTTAGCAATGGGGTAGGTTGCCTGTGGTTGAGCCTGGGGAGAATCAGATATTGTTCCAAGTTCGGGAGCTGTCTGGCTTACTTAATAGTTCTGCTCAGAGAAGAAATTAAGAGCCCAAACAATATTCATTACCAATTTTTTCACTAAAAAACCCCAGATATATATGTATATAACATGTAATATACAGATGTATATGTATATTATGCTTATATGCATATATACACACAAATATATATAATACATACAGTTACATACACACATATCTTTTGAAGTATGAGAGGTATAATGTGCTGAACTGTGACCCCCAAAATGCATATATTGAAGTCCTAACCCCCTGTACCTCAGAATGTGACTGTATTTGGATGTGAAGTCTTTAAAAAGGTAATTAAGTAAAACGAAGTTATTAGAGAGGGACCTAATCCAATATGACTGGTGTCCTTATAAGAAGAAGTGATTAGGACACAGATGAGCACAGAGGGAAGACCATGTGGGGACCCAGGGAGAAGGTGGCCACCTACAAGCTGGAGAGAGAAGCCTCGGAAGAAACCAAACCTGAGACACCTTGATTTCAAACTTGTAGCCTCCACCACTGTGAGAACATTCATTTCTGTTGTTTGAGCCACCCAGTTTGTGGTGCTTTGTTATGGCAGCCCCAGCAAACTAACACAACAGGGAATTTGCAGATGTAACTATTGTCCTCTGTCCTGACAGCTGTTTCTTAGAAGAAGCACGTAGATTTTGGCATAATTTGCTTAAGAGCAGTAGGCAATATTCACACTCAATTACTCTTCTCTGCTTCCTATAAGAAGGAAAAATAAGTAGGGTGTCATGTGGAGTTTTAAACCCTGTTTCAATCAAGATCTGGCAAGAAATACAATTTTACTCACACAGTTTAACTGAAGAGACTTTAACAAAGGGAATGAAACCTTATGGGCCAAGTTGAGGGAACAAGGGTTGCTGAGACACCTGCAAAAGAGCAACAGTGGGAGGACTTGGCCACTCTTGGCCTGAGAAAGCTGGAGGCAGAGTGGTCCTACCCAAGCCCAGGGGGAGTTGGAGCTGTTGGAGGAGGTGCCCCTTAGCAGGAACAGGGGTGGAGCCATTGCCAAAACCTAGTGCTGAAGTGGGCAAGAGCAGGGAACAAACACCCCGACGTCTCATATCCTCACCTTCCCTCTGATATCCTCCTCCCATTGGCTTTTTGACCCCAATAGTCAACTAGCCTGCAGAGGAGCCTGGGTCACTCAATTCACAGGAGTTGGCCTCCTGAGAAGACAAAGAATGGACCTGGAGGCAAACAGAGGAAAACCATTGCCAGCCCTACACAGAATTTTTTCCTTCAGTAAAAATGGGTGTGGAAGGACCCTGGGCTTTGTGTCCCTTGCTGAATGGACAAGAGCACCAACAACAGAGAGGATACAGGAGGAAAAGTAGGTTTGACTGAGGAGTTGCTGAGTTGACTTTCTTAAATTCAAAGGAAGCATTATTTTTGACACCCTCTTTCAATCATCTGACAATGTTGCCTCTTGCTCTTTCTTTAAATTTTCTCAAGTAGACTTTGTCCTACACCCAGGTCCTTCTCCTACTCTTCTGACAACTTCTTCTAAGGCATTTAGGTTCCTCTTTGGCTCACCTTTTAGATGCTGTTTCTCTAGTTTTTTATTCTTTTTTTCTTTTTAAATAATTATTTTATTGTTGTTCAATTACAGTTATTTGCAACATCTCCCCTCCCCTCCTCCCCAGCCTCCCTCCTCCCCCTTAGTTCTGTCCATGTGACCTTTACCGTGATTCCTGAAAACCCTTCTCCCCATTGTCCCCTTCCCCCTCCCCCCTGGCTATTGTTAGACTGTTCTTAATTTCAATGTCTCTGGTTATGTTTTGCTTGCTTTCTGCTTTTGTTGATTATGATCCAGTTAAAGGTGAGATCATATGGTATTTGTCCCTCACCGCCTGGCTTACTTCACTTAGCATAATGCTCTCCAGTTCCATCCCAGCAATTCCGCTACTGGGATTATACCCTAAGAATCTAGTTTTTGATTCTTGATTTTTTTTTTCTTACCCTGAAAACTTCACACAGGCAAGCTAATCCAATAGCCTTGTCAATAGTCTCAAAATGCTGTTATCATTAATCGTCTGAGGTCCTTGTATTCAAATAATCAGTGTTTGCAAACTGCTGATGTTAATCTTCTATGCTAGAACTTCAAGTTATGGATATTTCTAGTTATGTGGTATTAAGAGTTCTTTTTGATGTGTCTTTAAAGTTAACTTCTTTAACAATAAGAAAATGAGTGACCCAATTAAAAATGAACAAAAGATTTGAAGACACCTCATAAAAAAGATGTATGAAGGCAAATAAACATAGAAAAAGATGTTCCATATCACATGTCATTAAGTAGTTGAAAATTAGAACAACGATGATATAGCATTATTTACCTATTAGAATGCACAAAATCTGCAACACTAACAACACCAAATGCTGGCGAGCATGTGAAGCAACAACCATTGCTGGTGGGAATGCAAAATGGTACAGCTACTTTGAAAGACAATTTGTCAGTTCTTGCAAAACTAAACATACTCTTACCACATAATCCAGCAATTGTGCTTCTTAATATTTACCCAGATGAGTTTAAAACTTCTGTCCACATAAAAACTTGAATATGAATGTTTATGGCAGCTCTACTCATAATTGCCAAAACTTGGAAGCAACCTAAATACCTTTCAGTAGTTGAGTGGATAAACTGTGGTACATACAGATGATGGAATATTATTCAGTGCTAAAAAGAAATGAGCTATTATGAAGGGATTCTTTTTCACACTTGACGAAGTGTAGCCCTGGGATTCCATGCATGTGAACAAAGCCTCCAGCATGTAAGATGGCCCAAGTCGGCATATGCAGATTCGTGTTCGTGGAGAAAGAATTCTTTGAAGAGGAATTTGGCTAAAATATTTCTGAAGATTTACTGCCTTGCTGAGTCCCTCTCCCCTGAATCAAAGGGCTTATGCTAATGAATGCCCGGGCTTTTTCCTGCCACAATATTTATGGTTCTTGAGTAAACAGCCCCAGCTTGCTGTTCCTCAATTTGCATATCTAACCCTTTGATGTATCTTTCTGTATCTGTCTACCGCCTATTTTGAATCCACAATCTATGCATAAGTTAATGAAGACCAGTCTGATGCTCTGTGCCCCAAATCTTCAATAAAAACCCCTGGGTCCAAGGCTGGGGGCTCTTTCCCAGATGATGAGGGAGGAGTTGTGTGGTCCCGGATCCCTTTTCCTGCATATCTTTGAGTGAGATTTATTTACACGCATTCGGTCACAGTCACCACAGATTTTGCGGGATGGAATCCGAGACACTATTAAGCCATGAAAAGATATGAAGAGACCTTAAAGGCCTATTACTAAATGAAAGAATCAAATTTGGAAAGGTGACATATCCTATGATTTCAACTACATGATATTTTGGGAAAGGCAAAACTATAGAAACAGTAAAGAGATCAGTGGGTTGGTGGTAGAGAGGGATAAGTAGGCAGAACACAGAGTATTTTAGGGCAGTGAAACTGTTCTGTATGGTACTATAATGGTGGATACAGGATATTACACATTAGTCTGAACCCGTAGAATATATGACACCAAGAATAAACACTAATATGAACTATGGACTTTAGGTGATAATGATGTGTCAATGTAGGCTCATTGATAAGAAAATGTACCACTCTAATAAGAATATTGATAGTGGAGGAGGCTGTATGGGGAGAATGAGCAGAGAGTATATGGAATTCTTTTTTATTAAGTGCCTTCTTTACAAAAAGCTGTATATTATAAAATTCTGTCAACTTATCCAGTGATCCCCAAAGAAATCAGAAATTTATAAAGATGTTCATATTAGCATTATTTATGAGAATAAGAACAAATAATTGGAAACAACATACATGGCCAAAAATAGGGAAATATTAACATATTACAAGCATATGTAACATACAATATGACGTGATCCTTGAAAATAATCTTTCTCAATAATATTTAATGATTTGGGAAAGTCCTTTTATATGACCTTAAGGGAAAATGTTTAAACTATATATAATAAGAACTTGTTAAAGCATTTTCTACCTGGCTGGTGTAGCTCAGTGGATTGACCATGGGCCTGCAAACCAAAGAGTTGCTGGTTCTATTCCCAGTCAGGGCACATGACTGGGTTGTGGGCTAGGTCCTCAGTAGGAGGCATGAGAGAGGCAACTACACATTGATGTTTCTCTCCCTCTCTTTCTCCTTCCCTTCCCTTCTCTCTAAAAATAAATAAATAAAATGTTTTTTAAAAAAGGCATTTTCTTTGGGAAAGGGTTTGAAGAATGAGGGATAGGAGAGAAAGGTTTGATTTTCATTTTACACATTCTATAATATTCTGTGTTTTTTAACTTTGTGCGGAGATTATATTTATAACTAAAATTGTATAATTTAAAAAACTCAAATTTAGCCCTGGCTGGTGTGGCTTGGTGAATTGAATGCCGGTCTGTGAGCCAAAAGGTCACTGGTTTGGTGCCCAGTCAGGGATCATGCCTGGGTTGTGGGCCAGGTCCCCACCTGGGGGCATGAGAGAGGCAACCAATCAATGTATCTCTCACATATCAATGTTTCTCTCTTTCTCCCTCCTTCCCTTCTCTCTAAAAATAAATACATAAAATTTTTTAAACCCTCAAATTAAAAAAAATAAAATCCTATTTTAAAAAAATCCCAAAACAACATTTATAAAGCTTATATGGCTTCTAGTAATATGCCTCAAAAATAGAGATTATTAAGTAAACACTCAGCCACAGTAGAGGGAAGAAAAACTTTAAAGAATAAAAATTGTGTTAATTGGCTTTTTCTGATCCTATAGCCAGGATACCCAGAAAGAACCTGAATGCTAGGATGAATACATGAAAGTGAAGATCTATGTATCCCTGTCTCCCCTTATAACCATCTGTGAAAAGTCACTACTCCCGTCTCCATTCCATATCCAAGGCCATTTTCTGACTCAGGACTGTCAGGAAGCTTTCCCAAAGCCAGTGAGAAACTTCACCAAAGCACTTCATAGATCAGACGGTTCCCCAGGATAGACTCTCTCTCCTACTCACCATCATTCTGTCTCCTCAATCAGCTCCCCAAGATGTCTCATCTGAAGCTACTCCAGTTCCTGGAATGGCATTCAGTCTGGCTTCCTCACCCAGGTGTCTGGCAACTAAGGGAAGCAATTTCCCATCACCTTAAGAATGGGACTGATAAGCAGTGTTCTCATAGCCTTGAGACTGGGTCTGATAAATGGTTCCCATAACATTGAATGGGCTCCGGTGTGCAGAATCATGCTATGTCATACAATATTCTGGTTTTCTGCTGGTTTTGTCTGAATGCAGTATAAAGGGGGTAGGGACTTCCTGCTGGGGACACATGCAGCTTGCAGTATGCGTGGATTGACCACTCTTGAATAAAGGCATGTCAAGCATCCCCACAGCTCCTCTCATTTTCTTTCATCTGACCAAATCCAGAGTGGACCTGCCAGGCCTTGACAGGCTGCAAGACATTGTGTCTCTATTTAACACTCAATAAAGTGAAAGAAAGAGAAGGCATGGCTGTCGTGAATACCCATAAATCTTAGCAATACGGCACTACAGGAAAAGCTTATTCTCATCCTTGTTGACTTTTCCTTTTCCCATCCCTCTCCCTTCACTAGTATTTGGCTTGTGCAGGACACTCCATATTGGATATGGACAATATAGCAATAACAGAAAGTTTTAATGAAGGAGCTTAGCTCATTCAAACATAAAACAGGTTTTGCTTTAATCAATAGCTTTCCCCCAACCCACCTTTTTTAGGGCACCTTAATGATACATTGGCCAGATTCCATACTATCCCTGTCATTCTAAGTTATCCCCAGAGTGATACTGTTTGGATATTTAAAAGCTAGTGTTGTTAATGTTAAAAGTTCAATCTCAAACACAATCCAAAAAGTGTTTATTCCACTGTGAGCGCTCACTAAACCAATCTGTGACTCTGAGAAATGAAATTTGCTTTTCATGTACCCTGCCCTTTTCCTCTCTCTTCAGACTCTTTCCCTCAAGGTTATGCTCATGGCTCCAGTAGCTCTCAACCTTGACTGTACATTGGAATCATCTGGGAGTTTTAAATCTACCAATACCTGGGTCCACCCCCAGAGACCCTGGTTTAATTGCTCTGGGGGAAGGCCTGAACATACGGATTTTTCAGAGCTCTTCAGGTGATTCCGGTATAAAGCCAAGTCTGAGAAGTATTGCTGTCAACAGACAGCAATACAGACACTCACTATAGAGAAGAGAGCAGGAGGGAGGTTCTACCTGAATGACTGGTGGTGGGAAAGGAACCCCTGGTCCTTTCTGATGCTGCTGGGTTCTCCTGCCATGAAGGGTTCTTACAGGTATATTAGTTTCTTTGGAGGAGAAGGGCTGAGGAATCAGCTTAATCCCAGCTCTGTCCCCCAATTCTGAGCCCCTCCTCCAATGGTATAGTCTCTCAAACTCCTTCTCTGGAATGGGTGGGCATCAAATGGCTTGACTTCTACCTTCATTATGGTTCTCTTCCACATGAACCATTTTTTTGGGGCGGGCCACACTTTAAGGGACATGGAAAACTGGAAAGATATGGGGTGTCCCCAACTTCTTGTCAAGCATAATAACAAAAACAACAACAATAATAAATAGCTTCATTTATTTAGCACCTGAATCCGTGCCAAGAATTGTATTGGTTACATTATATTTTCTTATTTAATTATCATACAATCTTGCTAAGAGGTATGAACCCCCATTTTACATATGAGGAAACTAAGACTCAGAGAAGTTTCATAGCTTGCCCAGCATCACATAGCAGGAGAACAATAATGAAGAGTTGAAATTGAGATCTAACTTCAAAGCAACAACCTCTTAATCATTCTGTTCTGCCTGAACTCAGTTCCTTTTTGGTGTTAACTGTCAGAACAGGGCTGTCCAACCTGCAGTCCACGGGCTGCATGGGGCCCAGGATGGCTATGAATGCAGCCCAATACAAAATTGTAAATTTACTTAAAATACTATGAGATTCTTTTGTTTTTGTTAGTGTTTGTGTATTTAATGTGTGGCCCAAGACAACTCTTCTTCTTCTAGTGTGGCCCAGAAATGCCAAAAGGTTGAAGACCCCTGAGACCTCTCCCTTAAATAATACAGCTGCTTTCTATAAAGACTTCTAGTGCTATAATCCAAAGAGGGGACTGATGGTGGCAGTTTCTGGCTGAGATAGGCAGGCAGATGGAGGAAAATTACTTTACTCCTAACCCTACCCCGCACACTAACAAGGCAGTGCTTATGGTCAAAAACACTTTGGATCTGGTACCAACTAGAAATATCCAGATTTGTGCAGGTCACAGTTTCACCCACTCACCAGAACATCTCAACATTCTGTCCCCAGGACCCATTAATCATTTACAGCATGTTGACAGACATTTTAACCAGGGGTCAAGGTGAACATCCCTGGTTACACAACAAAAATGGACAAAAACCATTTAATAAATAGTGTGTGTATGTGTGTTTAATAGTTTGTATGAAATTTTCTGCTGTGGTAATCCAGAGCAAGGGATGGTTTTCAGATTTTAATGCAATGAAGGTATTCACAGCAGCTCTGCTTTCCATCCTTTTGATTACCCTGCAGTATTCCTGTGCTGTGAGTCCCATAGACTGCAATGCTACTGAGGCCCTGGCTGGAAAAGCTCTAGACCTGATCAATAAAGGACGTCGGAATGGCTACATCTTCCAGTTGCTGAGGGTTGCTGATGCCCACTTGGACAAAGTGGTAAGGAATTGCCAACGGCAGAGCTTAGTTGGAAAACCACGCACTAGGGCAGATGTGACCCTAGCCCAGAAGCCTATTGCTTTGCACAGTGGAATAGCTTTGGTTAGGGTTTTCTGTTTAGTTTCTGCTGCTGGCTCTAAACTATTTTATTTTTTTTCAAATTAACATTTGTTATTAGTATGTCCTTAACTGTGAATCAATCTGTGAATACTTATGACACTGATGCTGAGTCTAATCAAATGTTAAGTACTATGAGAAAAAAATTAGAATGAACTGTGGTGCTTGTCCTCACAGGAATAATCATCAGCTCACACACACATATAGACACACTGTGTAAGGTAGGATATATTTAAGTGACCAAGTGAGTGGTATGGATGCTGGACAATTTAATGAAATGTGATCTATTATAATTGAATGAGAGAAAGCTTTATTTGGGTCCTTGCAAATAAGCAGGATTTGAACAGGAAGATGGCCTGGGGAATGACAGGAATACCACCTCTGTGTGGGTAATAAATCAGGAAGGAGAGCATTAGGGAGTAATTAAACATAAGCAGGGGTATTCTAGAAACTCTATGTGAGATTTGACACAGCTAGCAGGGTGGAAAAAAGAATGTCGGCTTATCTTGACGCAAAGCAAGCCAACCGTTTTCACTTAGATCAGCAATTTTCAACCAGTGTGCTGCAAGAGGAACGCTAGTGTATCACAAGAATTTTGAAAACATGCAATACCTGACTATTTACTCAGGGACACTGACCTCTTTTTTCTAAGGTTATCAAATAAAAAAATGACAACAGCCAACATAATGATAGTCACCTGGTATGAATGAATCAAAATTATACCATTTTTTGTTGGATCAGCAAAAAAAATTTTTTTTTGGTATGCTGCAGGATTTTAGTAATTAGTTTATGTGGGCCATGAGATGCAAAAGGTTGAAAATCACTGACTTAGCAAAAGACCTGAACAGACACTTCTCAAAGGAGGACATATGGAGGGCCTAGAGACATACAAAAGGAAGCTCAGCATCACTAGCCATCAGAGAGATGCAAATTAAAACCATAATGAGATATCACTTCACACCAGTTAGAATGGCCATCATAACCAAATCAACAACTTGTTAGTGCTGGTGAAGTTGTGGAGAAAAGGGAATCCTAGTACATTGTTGATGGGAATGCAGACTGGTGTAGCCACTGAGGAAAACAGTATGGAATTTCATCAAAAAACTAAAAATGGAACTGTCTTTTGACCAGCATTTCACTGCTAGAATTATACCCTAAGAATCCTGAAACACCAGTTCAAAAGAATCTGTGAACCCAATGTTCATAGCAGTACAATTTATAATAGCCAAGTCCTGGAAGCAACCTAGGTACCCATTAGTAAATGAGTGGATCAAAAAACCATGGTACATTTACACAATGGAATACTATGCAGCAGAGAGAAAGAAGGAGCTCCTACCCTTTATGACAGCATGGATGCAACTGGAGAGCATTATGCTAAGTGAAGTAAGCCAGGCAGTGAAAGACAAATACCATATGATCTCACCTATAAGTGGAACCTAATCAACAAAACAAACAAACAAGCAAAATATAATCAGGGACATTGAAATAAAGAACAAACTGACAGTAGCCAGAGGGGTAGGGGAGGCAAATAACGGGGGAAAGATGGGAAAGGGCCGTCAAGAACATGTATAAAGGACTCATGGACAAAGCCAAAGGGGGTTAGGATTGAGGGTAGGATGTGGGGTGGGTGGGGCAGGGGAAATTGGTGGTGGGAAAATGGAGACAACTGTATTCAAACAACAATAAAAAATTATTAAAAAAAAAGAAAGAAAATCACTGACTTAGATCATATACTTATTGGGAGTAGATTTTAGGGCTTGATAGAGATTATGGAGGGCGGCCTCACTCCCAACCCCCCAAAATAAACTACCCTTTTGGAGAACCACTAAAATCAAGGAGATCAGACAATAGAGCACCACAGAGGACAAGCAGATAAATTTATACTTGAAAGTATTAAATGTGGAGGCACTACAGGTTACTGAGAATGAGTATATGGATTTAGGACTCAACCAGCAATTCAGTGGCTACTAGTCCCATTCCAAGCTCTCTGCCACGTTATAGGACACAGGATGAATTGACCCAGTGCTATCTCTAAATGTAGTATAAGCAGAGAGGAGCACAGTGTGCCTGGGGAGATGGATGCAGGTGACATGGACATGAACTATAAAGCTATTTTACATGTTCAGGAATGAGGAAATGAAGACCGGACCCAAGCAGTGAAATTTAAATCAATGAAAATGAAGAAAAGACATGAGACATTTCAAAGAAAGACATTCCGCAGGGAGGGGTGGGGGATCAGTGTTTCTCATTTCAATGTTTCTCTCTCTTTCAAGTCAATAAAAAGCATATATCCTCTGATGATGATTAAAAAAAAGAAAGAAATCAGACTTCTGCCAAGATGGCGGCGTAGGTGGATGCACTGCGCTGCCTGCCGCTCACAACCAGAGAGTTTAAACAACGAACTCAATAGCGAAAAATAAACAACCAGAATGGACAGAAACGAACTGAAGGGAAGTCCGACACCCAGGAAGTTGGGGAGGACGTGCCTCCAGGCCGGTAAGCGGGGCAGAACCGAGCGGAGGAGTGGAGTGAGAGGCAGTTTGCCCAGAGGAACTCACCCCGCAAGCGCCTAAACAAAACACTATCCCGAGCAATGGGTGAACCTTGCAGGCTGGCAGCGTAACCGGAGAGGCCAGTGGGAAACAGCAGGGCTGAGACTGGCGGAAAAGGCAATGGGGAACTAGGGAGCGGAGGGTGATAGGAAGCAGGGTGAACAGCAGACGCCATTGCTCCCTCCCAGGCCCCGCCCCCAGAGGAAATGTCACAAAAAAGCGACCCAAGTTACCAGGCACCAACAAGTGCGCCGAGATAAAAAAATGAAAGATCAGAACAAATTACAACTAATGGATGAAGAGATAGCCAAATTAACAGATGCCCAGTTTAAAACACTGGTAATCAGGATGCTCACAAAACTGGAAGAAAGGTGGACGCAAATAATTGAACAAATGAAGAATACGATAAAGATAATGGAGGAAGATTTACAGGGAACCAATAGGGAAAAAAAGGAAGCTG
>PVJI01016649.1:0-37727 GCA_004026765.1 Micronycteris hirsuta | reverse complement strand
CTCCAACTAAAGCAGAATCTCAAGGAATGGTCAGTCTAGCCACTGCTTAAATACCCAATCATATATCTGGATTCTGACAAGTCTTCTGATTCAGAAACACAGTGCCCGCCCCATGTGAGGGAAGCAGCGCACTGTGAGAGTTCCACTGCGAGTATGTTGTTCACCCCCCCTTCGCCCCTGCCAATCCCCCATGCCCACCAAAAAAATAAGATACTATTACAAGAAAAGGCAGGAGGGATGCTGGGCATGGGAAAAAGCAAAAAATAATTTCTATAGTTGCTATAATTTTGTGCAGGGCTTAAGGTTCACACACTGAGCCTAGACAGCAATTACTAGCTGCCTAAGTCTTATTTTAGTTCAGGACCTGGGTGGAGTTGAGCTTGAACTTGTAAGTAAACAAGGCTGGGATGCAGGATCCAACAGAGATAGCAGCAAAAAGCATGGGCATATTTTTCTTAGCTTTGAGTACAGGGCATAAAAATAGGGAGGGAAATTTCCTTTTTTGTTGTTCTGGTTAATACCTTATAATGTTGGAAATTTTAAGGAAAACATTTAAAATCCCCCTGTAACTTTCAGATGTGTTATGTAATATATAGCCAATTGGTTAAGAAATGATTCATAATCTATACGTGTAATTGTTTCTTAATCATAAAGTGTATGGTGTTTGTGAATGTTACGATTTAAAGCTTAAGAGAAGAGGGTGACCTCTGCTTTGGCTTCTTCCTCCAACAGAGACAAACCAGTAAAAGCAATAAAGCCTCGTTTTTACAGGCTGCATACGCAGGTGTGTTACAAAGAAGGCGTTGCTGCTCCAGGTGAGAAAGCCTTGCCCCAAGATCAAACAACCAGCGTGTCACTGTGAGTTCCCCTTGCCCTAGGCCCCTGCAGGTCTGCAGGCAACGTGTGTGTCCAGGTCTTTACTGAAGAATTTCTAAACTTGGTCCATTAGGCAAAATGTCCCTGAGGAACATTGATTCTTACCTACATACACCCAATTTCCTATTTTATGAGAGTAGAAAAAGCAATAACAACAATAATACTAAAGAGTGACTTTGATTTATTTCTACTCTGTAGATTCTGTGCTGAATATTTCACCTGCCATATTTTATTTAAGTCCTACCATAACCCTGAGAGGTAAAAACCAGCACCAAGCCACTTGGCGGAACTGAGTATGTCTGAACTAGGTCTTACAGGTGTGTCGCTGAAACCAGGTTTTCCCGCTTTGTGTGTGTGTGTGGATAACATCCTTGACCCCTTGAACTGACGGACTGTAGTATGCTCTGGCTCCTGAACTGCCTCAGATCTTCCACAGTCCCAGAGCATGGGGTTGGCCTGAGGCCCTCCTGCGGAACCTCCCTGTTGCAAAGGCCCCTTTGGCCTCTTCTGTCACCCGCCAGTTGCCTCCCCGCTCAGCTGGCGCTGACCCTCAGAATCCACGGTGACCTGGTTTATAAAAGTGAGAGTCTGTCTGCCTTTTCCCCTTCGGCCTACCTTTCGCTCTTGGCATGTTCACCAAGGCTCACGTCCTTGGCCGTGCACCGACGTCCAGGCCGGCATCCTCCGCCTGTTCCCACAGACGAGCCTGATTCTGGCCTAACCCTGCTGTGGTTCGGGCTCTGTGTTTATGAAGGAGAGGACTTTTCAGACAGCAGATTCACGACTGGATATTTAAGCAGTGGTTACACACGTTTTCGCACTTACGTGTGCTGTAGCAAATGCTCCTTCTCAGAAATAACATGTAAATTGTGGATCCTTGTCCTTTTGGGGGATCCAGAAGCTTCTGTGTAAACAATATAAATGTAGTGTTATGTGTTTTAAAAATAACTTGCTTTTCTAACTATAAAAAATTTGAGGGATTTTTTTATGGGTAATAGGTAAAATATAGATATATATATAAAGAAACAAATAACCCCAAATTCCAATAACACAAATACGGATAATCGCAGTGAACAATTTGGTGTATTTGATAAATTTTCTTTAAGCTTTTATATACACATAAACATGCATATATATACAAAATTTGGATTATACCTAATATGGTCTCATATTTTATTTAATATTATCCTGCTAGTTATTCCCCATATCATTACAATTCTTCTTTTTCTAGCTTTACTGAGGTATAACTGAAAAATCTTACTATATTTAAAATGTACAGCATGATGATTTAATATGCACATGTGTACATTGTGAAGTGATTACCACAATCAAGTTGATTAACACATCATCACCTCATAGTTACCTTTGTACGTGCGTGTGAGCGTGCTGGCACACTTCACGTATACAGTGGCATCAACTGTAAGCACTACGCTGTGCTTAGACCCTCAGAACTCACCCCTCTTACACCTGGAAGTTTATCCCCTTGACCTTCATCTCCCCACTTTCTTCCCTCCCCGCCCCCAGCCCCTGGCAGCCGCCGTTCTACTCTCTTGCTATAAGCCTGACCTTTTTTTTTTTTCCAGTTTCCACGTGTAATTGATACCATACAGTATTTGTCTTTATCTGGCTTATTTTACTTAGCATAATGCCCTCCAGGTTCATCCCTGTACTTCAAAATGGCAGGGTTTCCTTCTGGCTATACAACAGTTCATGAGAACGAGAAAGAGAGAGAGGTGGAGGGAGAGAGAGAGAGTGTTTTCTTTATCCATTCATCTATGGACACACGCTTAGGTTTGTTTATATCACTATAGCTATCAATATTTACTGCATTAGAAATTAAAATGAGAAATTTAAAAATGTTTCTTCATTCAAAAATAACAATAAGAAGCCTCCTATTTTTGAATAAATGGGTGTATTAGGGAGAGAGAGAGGGAGGACTCAAGTATGCACCTTTCCTGCAGGGGCCTACAGAAATTGCCAAGTTTCTAATGGTCCCTTTCACTGAGATGGAAAATGGAGGAGCAGAGGTGTGGACACGAGGTGGCCCTGATGGAAGCACAGGTGGGAAAGAAGGTGAGTCTGAGGGACAGTCAGGTCAGCCAGTCTCCCCACAGGGTGCTCAGAACCTTTTCAGAACTCCGGTTCACTAGGTGGGAGTTCAAAGGCTTTTACCAGTGTTATCTTTCTCATACTTCTAAAATCCTTCTAAAATACCTGCTTTACAGGGTCCTTTGACAAACACTAAGCTACTTATCCTCAGAAACAAAGGTTGAGTTAAGCTAGACAGATAGGAATTGTCAGCCTATTCCTGAGGGAACTGAAACGGGGGTGGAGGTAGGGAGAGGGGAGAGGTGTGTTATAATGGCTGGGCCGGTAGCTGGCCCATTGATTGTGGAAAGCAGAGAGTATTGGTTCCGCAGTCTATCTTCTAAATTCGCTGCTTCTAAAGTGATTCAAAGCTATAAAAAGTACACCTTACTCTCTAGGCTTACTTTAGGCAGGACCCCTCCCAACTTTTATTTTTCAGTGAGAGACTGAATACCCAGACAGGCAACGGCCAACTCATACATGAGAACAGAACTCTGGCCCACAACCTCTGCCGCAATCAGCTGAAGAAGTCTAACCACTTTGATTCCCATTCAGGATCTCTGTCCCCTTTCCGTCCAGGACTGACCTGAGAAAGCCAAATATGCTCCCCAAACCAACCACATAAGATGCCAGCTTCTAGGTAGCCCCATGCCAGCAACCTCCAATCGGGGCGTACCTGAAGCCTCCCTCCCCCCAACTGTTTTCTCACTATAAAGCTTCCGCACTCCACTTGTCTTGAGTCTCTGCCAAATGCAAGTGATGGTGGCTGACTCCCTTACTAAAGCAAGCTCTGAATAAACGGCCTCTGTGCTCCCTTGGCTTGTCTCCGCTTATTTCCACACCACTGAGTGAATAATGAAGGATGTGATAGAGCCAAGTTATGGAAAAAGCATCAGTTACTGAACATTTGTAAAGTGCTTTACAATCATTTTAGTATGCCTTGTAAACACCTTGTGAAATACCGACAGCCCCATTCTAGAGCTGAGAAAATTGAGTAGGAGATTAAGCGATTTGCCCAGAGCTGGGATCAGAACACAAGCCCCCTGTGTTCGAGGTCTGCTGTTTACCCACTGCGCTCGGCTGCGCTTTGGAACCGTTACCCTTTTAAAGCGTTGTACTCTGGGTTGAGTGAATATTAAGGAGTCGATCCCATTTCAGTCTGGCAGGCGCTAAAGTATTGTTTTTAGTTTGTTTTTCTAAGTTTTAGTAGACGACATATGGGCTCCATTAACTGCACTATGTAGCACAATTTTGAGGATGGTTTCTATTCCAAAATATTTTTCACCGTAATTTAACATTCTAAAGTTCAGCACACACCACCCACCCTGGATACTTGTTTTTCTCAAAGCTGTGCCCTTTTCCTCTCCACAGCAGAGGGGAGGAGGGGGGGTCAGAAGTCCAGCCAGAGGTATGTTCTGTTTTTGTGGCTGGGTAGGGAGCGGGGAGGGCGAATGTCGCCAGTGCCCACGCTGGACGAAGGCCTCCAAATGCAAGCGCTTTCCTTTTCTTACAAGATTAGAAGCCAAGCTTAAGACGGCTGATGATGCTGACGGGAGGGGGTGTGAAGAAAAACTGAGACAAGCAGAACCTGACTTGAGCGTGAGAACGCCCGCCAGGCGGCAGGGCCAGGTGGGAAAGAGGGCCTCTCCAAAGTTCCTCGCTGTCCTCACAACTGCAGCTGTCCTGGTCCGTCTCTACCTTGGGGCACCCGAAAAGAAGGCGGTGTGACGGCAGCACCTGTACCTGAGCAGCCCAGCATGGGACTCCCTGGTGGTTCGCTAGGGGACACCGGCTAAGGCTAGTAAATTTAGCCCCATGTACAGATTCATTAAAACTGGTCCATATTTCCTCTGTCCAGTCCCCTCTCATTCCTCTCTACTCACCCTCACTCGCCCACTTATCAATTGATGCATTAGCTCCAAATTCTGTTTCTTCTATAGCATTCTTTCAGATTTCATTGTTTTGGATTTTTAAAGCTTACTAGACATATGCCTGCAGAGAAGGCCCGCAAATGCATGTGATCAGGATGTGTCGTGAGCACGGTGAGGGTTTCGGTTTCCCTCCAATGTTGTGAGGGAGTGGCTTTCAGGGACTATGAGAACAAGCCAAGTGTCTAAGGAGATCAAAGCAGGGAGTGCCCATTCCTGCGTCTCCCCATTTCCCATGGGAGCTGAGCCTCTGGAGGACAGGGGCTGGAGGACCGCACAGGTCCCAGGGCCTGAGGAGTTGAGGATGGTGGTGGGAAGAAAAGGGAGAAGAACAAGAGAAATGAAGGGTGGCATAGACCAGTCCTGTGAAGGGCCCACCACTCCTACCTTTTATAATTCTTGTCTGGCTGCATTTGGGCTTCCTTTCATCTCATGAAAGGAAGGCCAAAAACCTTAGAGCTTAAATGTCTAGAAGATAATAAAACTAACATGTTTACTGCTCACCTATTCGACGCAAGGACCATCGGGAGCTGTCACAGCAGAAAAAGCAAGGGTGGAGGGCCAGGGACGAGGTTGGGCAAGTCCTTCGGTTCTCTGGGCTGCCGTTTCCTCGTCCTTCCCTACACAGCAGCCGCAGGAGGCCAACAGTAAGTGACAGGGGCAAATCAGAGGAAATGTCAGACGAAGCGCTACTCTTCCGGGCACTTTCAACATTGCCTGGAAGACAAGTATCCAAATGAAAAGGTGAAAACAAGTGTAAAGTTGCATATAAGGACAGTATTTGCATATAATCGCTAAAACAAAACTTAGGCTTTAATAAGTGTTACGTCCTCATTTTCTAGCAGTCAAATGTAAATGGACATTTCTCATTTTAAAAAGATGAAAAACAGCCCTGGCTGGCGTAGCTCAGTGGATTGAGCGTGGGCTGGGAACCAGAGGGTCCCGGTTTGATTCCCAGTTACGGCACATGCCTGGGTTGCGGGCCAGGTCCCCATGAGGGCCATGTGAGAGGCAACCATACATTGCTGTTTCTCTCCCTCTCTCCCTCCCTCCCTCCCTTCCCCTCTCTCTAAAAATAAATAAAATCTTTAAAAAAAAAAAGATGAAAAACAAATGATTGCTACAGACATTATATATTACGTTATATACAATGAGATTGACCATTGTCAAACTTGCCCCCCACCCCGTGTGTGGGGGTGTGCATTACTAGTCGCGTTATTCCCATAGAGACACATCTGTGCTCCCAGTAGCACACTGCGGTAAAGAGAATATTGAATCAGAAGGCTGCAGCTCTGGGTTTCATTTTTGACTCTTTTGCTAACCAACACCAACTTTGGGGCAGACAACTTGGAATCTGAGTCTTACTTTGGCTAAAAGAGTGCTCTAAAAGTTATCTTAAAAAATTAAGCAAAAATATAACAACACAAGCAAAAACATTCTGTCAGCTCACTCTCTCTATAGGCTAAGTTATTTGCTCGGCCTCAACTTGAAGGAGAGAAACAAACAAAATCAGAATACTTATCTACTGGGTCCTCAGCACATGGTCTTAGTTAAGTGCATATACTTCATCACTGTTCACTTGGATTGCATCCCATTCTCTTAAAAAATGCATATAAGTGGGGGTCTTAGCTGGATTTTTCTCTTCATGATATAGAAGCTGTTGCATGCACAGTCGATCACATTACTGCTCTTTGCTGACAGGAATGAACTTCAGCAAAGAGGTTTTAAAATTCACTCATGATCATTTATGGAGTGTCTGCTATGTGCCAGGCACACTATTAAGTATGGAGAATCAGAGAAATATTGCTAACATATCACAGTCTACATATAAACTGATATGTTAGAAGATACTGTGGAACTGCCTTGCTAATGGTGCAAGTCAAGAACCATGCCAGAAATCCGGGAGGAATTATACCTCTCCTGGGAACTCGGGGAAGACAGCGGTGGAGGTGCTGTTTGAGCTGAGTCTTGAAAGGTGAGTGGAAATTGGCCAGGTGAACAAGGGAAAGGGCATTTACATGCAGAGGGAATAGCATGGCTCATGAAGGCGCCTGGCACGTCTGAGAAACAGAATAGGGATGGAGAGCTGCAGCCCAGGTTGGTGGGCAGGAAGGCAGAGGGGAGGGCAGGGAGGTTGGGGCTGTAGCATGGGTAGCCTTGTTGTGCAACACTCAATGAGTAATCATCCCTGCAGGTAATGGGGGGCACAAAGGTGTCACGCACGACAGATTGTGTGTGTTGTGCTTCTAATATAACTGGAGGTCTCATGGAGGGAGAGTGTAACTTGGGAATCAGGAGAAATGGGTTAGGAGGACTAAACAGGAGGTGGCAGTGAGGGGGGTTGATTTTGAGAAGCATTCTTGAAAGGGAATAAATAATATTTGGTAAACCCTGGATGTAGAGGCTGAGGGAGAAAAAGGAGTAGAGCATGACTTCGACACTGCTCAGTCCAGGGACACTGGGAGCTGGAGTACTAGTAATTAAGGGGTGAGAAGCCAGGATCAGGATGGGTTCTTTACTTTGGTGTGCCCCCACTAATGAATGGCCATTAACTTTGGCCCAGGTGAACAAACAAGAAGACAGGATGTCAGCAGCTGAAAAAGTACAGGAAGCCAATCCCAGAAGAAGCCACTGAGCTCTTAATTTCCACGATTTTGGCTCCAGGTATCCTGTAATTCAACAAAATTGAAAAGCTGTCATCTAGAATATGTCTGATCTACTGCAAACCTCTTCTTTTGGGCCATCCTGTGTATCATTCCAGTCATAAGAATGCAAAGAATGGGAACTCTGGAGCCAGACTATCTGGGCAAGTGACCTCAAGCAAGTCATTTAAACCTCTCTGTGCCTCAGGTTACTCATCTGCAAAACAGGTATAAAATTCCTCAGGAGACTGTTGTGGGAGTGACTTTGTGTATATAAAATTGTGCCTGGCACACACTACAAGGACCTTGTAGGTGTTCACTATCATTATCAATAAGTAGTAGAATACTTAACTAAAAGTGGTACAAAATAAATTAGAGATCAATGAGCACAGAACACGATTGGAATCGGGCAGTTCCTGGTTTGGGGACATGACCTAACCCAGGCATCAAGTCCCAGGCTCTTCCTGTATCCTGCCTTGCCACGCTTGTCTCATTAGTAATTTCTCCCCTGATGGTGGCAGAAAGGGTGCATGCAGCAGCTCCGGGTCCTTATACCTACATGACCCTCCTTCCAAGCAGCAAATAATGGGCTGGGGGCAAAAAGGGCTTTCTTACTTGTGCAACCCTCGCTTATCAAGGAGGAGAATCTTTCCCAGAAGCCTTCAGCAGGTTTCCTTTCACCTAGAAATGGGTCACAGGCCCATCCCTAGCTGTGAGAGGGGCGGCGAAAATCTGACACTTCCAACCTAAACAGAGAAGGCAACAACAGTGAAGCTGGCGGTGGCTGTTATGTGGATAGCCTGTAGCGCCCACCGCGATCTGGGAACCAGAGACTTTCAAGGATGCCTCGCTCAGGCCAGGGTGATTGAGAAACAAGAATGCAGCAGTATTCATCCAGAGGGAATGAGCCATAGGCTCTATTCTTCACAGCCACTCTCTGCTTTAAGAATAGCCTTTTAGCCCTGGCTGGTGTAGCTCAGTGGATTGAGTGCGGGCTGGGAACCAGAGGGTCCTGGTTCGATTCCCAGTCAGGGCACATGCTTGGGTTGCGGGCCAGGTCCCCATGAGGGCCATGTGAGAGGCAACCGTACATTGCTGTTTCTCTCCCTCTCTTTCTCCCTCCCTTCTCTCTAAAAATAAATAAAAATAAAAAATCTTTAAAAAAAAATTATAAAAAAAAAAAAAAAAAAAAAAAGAATAGCCTTTTAATCCAGGTGAGTATCTTGGTGGAAAACGGAGAGAGGATATTTTTGAGCAGGGGAACCATTGTGGTCTTCTCACTTGTAACCGGGCTGTCACCTTCCCCCGCCCCCAAACCAAAGGAAGAGCTTGTAATCAGAGCACCTTGTCTACAAGGTTGGCTAGGCTAATCGCTGTTATTGTTCTTCAAAAGAAAGCAAAGGCAGGCTTCCTTCTCTCTGATTTCGCCTTGCCACGGCCCCACCCACGGTGGCAGGGGTAGCAAGCAGAGAGGGCAGTGTGAGAAGAGCCATCCTGCCCCTCAGAAGCAGGTCTTTCTTACATCCAGCATTTCCCCTGTAACCTGCATCCCTCTCCACGGTCACTGCCCGAGTTTGGGCCCACGGCATCTGTCATCTGGACTCCTGCTAGGGCTTCTGGTCTGGGCTCCCCACCAAGTTTCCATCTCGAGAAAGACTGCGGGCAGCAAGGTGGACGGAGAGCTCCAGGAGAACCAGGAGAAAGCTTTTATAAACATCCCCAGAAAGCCTTATTCCCATGATTCAATTCCATTAACAAAGAGGGGAGAAATTTTACAGTCCTGAGGCACTTAGTTACTAATCTGATTCTGGCCTACAGGTGGCTATTCGATAAATGCTTGTTAAATTAAATCGATTCAAGGTTTTATTTACTCATTGACTTAAAGCTTATGTAAACCCCTTGGAGATTTGTGTCAAGCTGTTAAGTTGGAAAATATATAAAAAGTAATATTTTCAATAGACCAGCTTTTCTTTTAATGAGCTTAGTATAAACCTGGGGGAAGAGGGAGGGGTTCCAGGAGAGGAGACTAGAAGACAGAGGAGGAAAGAGGAGAAAAGCCTGTTTTTGTGATTTCCTGCATTTGTCTTCCTCGCTGTACTTACTAACCATATACTGCCCTCTAGCGTTCACTGTGTAAAGTTCTCACCTGAATTCCATTTAATCACCAGGAAGGGACCAAACCTCTTATTTGGCGGATAAGCAACTTGAAGTCCAGAGTGGTGAGGTGTCAAACTGACCTATGTGATGATCTGGCTTCTTAGTTACCCACTGTAAGTTTTTTGGTAAACTTTATATACTAAAAGCATTTCTCAGACATTTCAATAACTGATCAATGAAAGTTACAACACACTAATCATTGAATGATAACTTTAAGTGCTATCTATTATTTCCAATGTTACTCCAAATAAAGGCAAAAATGAGTGTCAGTCAAATTTAGACAAGGATTTATTAATAATATGATTACATTTAAACTTAATAACTTTTAGAAAATGCTTTTATTATTATATTATTATTATTATTATTATTTTAAAGTTAACTAGATCAGAAAATATTGGGTTGGCCAAAAAATCCATTTAGTTTTTTCCATAAAAGACATATTTTTTATTTTCACCAAAACCTTTATTGATTTGGATATTTTGAGTATGTTGGCTATCTCCCGCTATTGGCTTCTACTGGATACAGGCCAGGGATGCTGCTAAACATCTTCCAGTGCGTAAGACAGCCCCACAGCAAAGGATTATTTGGCCAAAATGTCAATAGTACTAAGAAACTTTGCAAACCACTTTTGACATGTTTGATCAGTCACAGCACCTTCTGCTTACGCTGCACAAATCTTTTTTCTGTGTTTCAGTTGCATTTTCACCTTTCTTGAAATAATAAAGCATAATACTCTGAAAATGTTGTGCATTTTATTCCATCTTCAATATTAAAATGGCTGCACAAAAATTCACCAATTTTGATAAGTTTTTTAAAATGCATCCTGATATGACAGTTGTCACAATACAATCAAATAAAATTGTTTTGACTGAAATCAAAGACAACTAAGCACTACTAGAGCCTTTGTATGGAAAAAACTAAATGAACTTTTTGGTCAACCCAATAGATTTGGCCATTTATCAGAACTGACTTACCATTGTCTCCATGCAGGCTAATATTCTGCTAGAATTCTCCCAAAGGAACCTCTGCTCATTGATGGTAAAAGGGGGAGTGGGGTTGTCATTTTAACTTAGAATACATATTTTCATCATTTAATCATTTTGCTGGTGGGAGTAAATGGAAAGATATCTAGATGGGCATATGACTTACAAGAACATTACTAAGTAACAGAAGATTTATTCAGATATTTAATTGGAAGAAAATACATCTGGAATAAGTTTTATTGGAATATATGTAAAAAGGAAAGTAAATCCATTAGAATTAATATCATAAATAGTTGACTTTATCTGGAACTAGAAATATTAACAAATTGGAGCCTAAAATTCCTAACTTTTTTTTTTTTTTTTGCTAAAAGCCACTCACTTTTCCAATGTATATGGCAATTATACTTTATTATTTTAGGTAAAGCTTTGTTTTCAACTAATATTTTAGAGATATATCATACAAATTACCTAACTTGTTTTCTTTCCCCTTCAAACAAACAAAAACGAAGTGGTAGGGGGCATTTGCCTGCCTTAAATACTTCAAAAATCCTAAAATCAGCAAGTTAGCAGAAACTCAGTACGCTTGGACTACGAGGAACTGCATGAATTAAGAGACATCTAGTTGTGTCCTTACATGTCAACATAGATCCCATTGATCAAGTAATCAAGTCTCGAGTAACGCTTCCTGCGCAGGGATTCCAAGAACATTCGACCCAAGAGGACAAGGCCTGTCGTGAGGAACAGAACGCCGAAGAGCAGGGCCCCGACGAGGAGCCACTTTTCAGACGGAAGGCCGCGCTGACTTGGCAAACTGCGCTGGGAGGAGCCGCCGGCACTCGTCTTCCCATCTTCCTGGGAAGCAGTTTTCCTTGCAGAGGAATCCACACTGGGCGGAAGCCCTGTAGCAGAGTTATGGGCCGCCTCCCCCACCAAAGTTAGGTTGGACGGCTCTCTAAAGGGCACCGTTTCTGGTGGGCCCTTCGAGTCTGCAGGTGCCTGAAAGATGGTAGTTGGAGCTGCTGTTAGAGTTACGTTAGCTTGGGGGGCGACCACAGCATGTATGAGACGTGTAGAAGTGGCTGTGGGAGGCTGAGACGTGGCGGTCGCTGCAGGTGGAGCTGAGGTGGCCACCTGCGGTCGAGGAGTCACAGACGGCGTCACCGGGGCACTGGCGGGGAAGAGAAACACGGGCTCTGCGGTGGTGGGGCGGCCACGTCGAGAAGCAACAGCCTCCGCAGTGGGCAATGTTGTCACATTTGCAGGCAGCAGATGCACTATTTTTTGTTCTGAGGAAAACTGTGAGCTCTGAGAATGGCCTTTTTCTTTATAAACAGGCAACGGTGTGCTCACAGGATCAGTCTTGAATAGCTTCTCCAAGTGACCTGAAGCGCCAGGCTTCTGAGGAAATGTCTCTCTCCATAAGGCATCGGTGGGCTTTGAATGACCTGTGACATGAGGGGATGTGGGAGTGACTGTGGAGCTTGGCAAATCGGCTTTGCCCGAGGATGGAAAATCTGAAAATGTAAAGAAAATGAAAGGGAGACAAATCAATAAGGTAGGCTAAAAAAGACAAATGCATCAGTTTGTTCAATAAGTGCCCACACCGTTGATACTTGACATTTCATGGAAACTTGTGCAAAATGCAAAAACACAAACTGCTAAGTCAGATGACAGTGTCTCTCCACCGGATGCTGTGGTTTATTTCTAGAGTGAGGGGACAGAGGAGAAGAGCAATGCATGGAAGAGGATCAGGCAATAAATAAAAATTTAAAATATATATAAAACTAAAAGAATAATGTGCGACACATGAAAATGACATGAAATTCCATTTCTGCGTCCATAAAGTTATGCTGGCACACAGCCATGCTCACTTGTTTACATATTGGCTGTCACTGCTTTTGTCATTCAAGGACAGAGATGATTAAGTACGATGGATTGCATCTGACCCACGGAACCTCAAACACTGGCCTGAAAAGCGTACGATACTTATTATTTGGCCCTTGACCAAAAAAGTCTGTGGACACCTGCTCGAGGATATAGTACTTTGCTCTAAAATAGGATTTGGATGCCTGGCATTCCCTTGCCTCCAACAACGCTGAAGAAAACTTTCTGCTGCAGGTGATACCATATTCATAGACAGCATCACTGGGACATAAAGAGCACTGTTTTTAGGTAGGATCAGATACTTTAAGAAAGAGCAGGACTCAACATATTTCATTTCCAAGTTAAAAAAAGACTATTTAAAGTACATGCTCTGTGATATGTGTGAACTCAGAACTTAAATAAGGTCACTGACAAGAATGAGCAAAACAGCTGTTTCTCTCTCAAGAATGCAAGCTCATAAATAAAGCAAAGAAAGGGCTAGTCCCATTCCCGATAAGATCCATCTACTGGCAGTGATCCTTGAACCACGCAGGGAGCCAGCACACCTGCCGCCCTGACCTCACCCACTGAAGTTTGCCTTTGGGGTGTGGTGTTTTCTCTCAGTCACAGAGCAGTGAGCTGCAGGGGGGCTGGGAACAGCCCTGTGCCCTCAGCCCCTCTTTTGAGTTTCATTTTTAAGTGACTTCACTAAGTAAAAAAATTAGGGACTGACTATTACTTGAAAACCAGTTGAGGAAACGGACTCCCAATACATTCTACTTCGGAATTCCTTTATTCTAGTCTTTGGTAAAAATGATATCCCACAAACTGAAAAAAAAAAATTAAATGATGCCATGCTAAGTGGTTTTACAGAATGAACAGAATATACTGCCATCTTTCAAACTTTCAGTCCGTAAATATTACTCAATGAAATAGAGTTCATCTAGAAACACATCACCAAATGGGTATTTAATTTCACTCCAAACAGGAGGCGGATAATTTAGTTTTCTGGGTAATCTCAATCCATTGATATGGGTAGATGCATAAATAGAATTATACACACAACTTGTAAACATACTGTATATAGAAACAGTCCGCTGCTCACTAGGCCCAGGGTTGGAGCCACTTTGCACATAGTTATTAACCTGCTTTGGGCTGATGACACCCCCTGGCGGCTACCAGCGGAACTGCTTTATTCTAATTCCACTTCATTACCTTTACACTAACCCTGACAAGGTTTAAGTGCATGCCAAGTCCCCTTTTCTCTCATTTCCACTGGAGGAAATCTTTACTGCATACTCCCTTTTTATACATGCATTATAAAAGCAACAACATTACCAAAGTATTATGAAAATGAAAACAAATTCAACTATAATTTCTAACATGTCCCAGCCACAATGAACATGTCTGTATACCTTTAAGTTAAAACATTTTTTTTCATTTAATCGAAAAACAACTGAATGTTTTTCACCAGATATTTAGGTGACTTTGCTTATTTCTATACCTGAAACTTATTTTTTAGTGTTTACATCATATTCCCTCATGTGGATCCATCATATTTCATACCCAACCATGCTTTGGCAATTGGATATTTATGTTGCTTATAGATTCTTTTTATTTTTAGACTAATTATATAATAAAAAGCTTCACACCAAGAGATTTTTCATGTTTTAGTATTGTTTATTTAGTGTAGATTTTATGGAACTGGAATTACTGGATTAAAATGATCTATTTTTAAAAAAATATTCTTTTTTTTTTTTAATCCTCACCCAAGAGCCCATTGATTTCAGAGACAGGGGAAGGGAGAGGAAGAGAGAAGGACAGAAACATTGATCAGTTGCCTCTCACACACACCCCAACCAGGACCCAAACCCACACCCTAGGTATGGTTCCTGACTGGGAATTAAACCCGTGATCCTTCAGTCCACAGGACAACGTGCCAACCAAATGAGCCACGTTGGCCAGGACTAACACATTCTGCCTGAACTGATAGACATGGGGAAGAAAGGGCAGAATGGAGCAGAGGTGGTGGAAGGGATAATAGAGGTAGAAGGTGATGGTCCAACTTCCACATGATGGGAGCTCCTCAGGGAAAGGAGCAAGTGCTCCAATCCGTGCCTTGAGCCCTGACCTCTTTGGAAACTCAGACTGGCAAATCCAGTTCCTGCTGGACACCACCTCTGGGTGTCTGACAGGCTCTGCAGCGTTCCAGGGGATCAAGGAGGAACAGCGAGAAGCCATATCCACACCACACTGCAGGTCCCCTGTGTTTTTGGCCAAGACCATACACATATAGGCAGGAGAAGTGAAGGAGTCACGCAGACCAGGGGCAGCCACCCTGGCCACTGAAGCCCCAAAGGGGAGGAGGAGGACAAGACACCGTCCATGCAAGGTAAGGCCTTGATTGCTCTCAGAAGCCTGATCTGTTCTATGTCATAGTCTTTTAAAAAATAGTTATTTTGAAAAATTGTGGTAAAATGCACACATAATCTACCACTTTAACCCCTTTTAAGTGTACGGTTCAGTGGCACTGAGCGTATTCACACTGTCTCCAGAACTTTTTTCATCTTGCAAAACTGAAACTTTGTGTCTTGTGTGCCAGTCTCTTCATAGTTGGATTCACACTGCTAGTTAGGAAGAATTTACAAGTAATCTGTTGAAGGGAATGTCTTGTACACCCGGTTTTCCTGGTCCAGGAACAAAACTCAGACACAGTCCCACCTAAGGGACAAAGCAGAGTCAGTGTTCCGGAGCCCTGAGCAGGTGCCCTGGACTGCACTTTCCCTCCCGACCCTAAAGCTGCTCCTCCTCAAAACTTCCTCAGCTCAGCAGATGGTGCCACCGGCCATCTAGACACTCAAGGCAAAAACGAGGACTGGCTCCAACGCTTCTCTTTTCCTCGTCCGCCACGTCCACACCAGCAGCAAGTCCTGTGAGCTCTACCTCTGAATACGTTTCTTTCTCTCCGTCTCCTTTCCCACCGTCCTGGTCCACCACGCTACGGCCTTTCACGTGGCTCTCACCCCCACTTCCCAGCCTGTCTTCCCACCTCCCCTCTTGCTGCTGGGTCATTGTCCATTCCCAATATAGCAGCCACGGTGAGCTTTGAGAAATCACCTTTAAAACACCACATTCCTTGCCTGCTTAAAAACTTCCAATGGCTTCCCATCATGAACTTCAAATAAACAAGCAAGCAAGCAAAATTTAACCAGAGACATTGAAATTAAGAACAATCTGACAGTAACCAGAGGGGAGGGGGGAGGGGACAATGGGGAGAAAGGGGGAAGGGTTTTCAGGAATGTCTATAAAGGACACAAAACCGGGGACGGGGCGGAGCTGGGGGGGTGGGGAGTAGAATCAGGGGAGGGAAGTGTTGGTGGCTGGGGTGGGGAGGAGCTGTGAAGGGGTAATGCAGACAACTGTACTTGAACAACAATAAAATAATTTAAAAATATATAAATAAAAATGTAGTGGGAAAAAAAACGCACCAAACATCCCACCCTGCCCTGGCTCACAAAGCTTTTCGTGATCCACCTTTCTTCCTTCTAGCATATCACTCTTTAAGTACTTGGGTCACGATGAGTCAGCCAACTGGGATATTCAAACGGGCTACTTCCTCTGCCTGCAAGGCCTTCCTATGATTTCACCTCTGGGTCCCTACCATTCAGAACTCAGTTTAGTGGTCACTTCTTCACAGACGCTTCCTCTGATCACCTAACCTAGAGATTATCACGCAGAGATTATCTATTACATTGTCTCAGCTCAGGCATCTGCACAGCCTTTTGTTCTTGAGTATTTATTTCCTGTCTCTGTCTCTCCTAAAACATAAGTGTCAGAAGTGAGAGCCTTGTTTTTCCATGTTTAGCGTTGTATCCTTATATTCCTAGGGTGCAAAAAGTCCTTGGCACATAGGAGATACTAAATAATACTTGTTTATTGAGTAAAGAAAATAACATTAATAATCAAGGACAGAATGACAAAAACTTTCAAGGAAAATTTGATACTGAAAGCATTTCATCCTGAAAAATTAACAAGTCAAATTCTCCCCAAGATATATCCAAATAATTATCTTAGTTCACTTTCTGCATTCTGAACAAATATGTAAGTTCCATATGCACAGAGACTGTATTTCCCCTGCTTTGCACAGAATTTGGCACATGGTAGATGCTCAACTAATATTTTTGAATGAACTTCTCTCCGGGGCTGCACAACAAAATCCACTGAGTTTGATTTCAGATAATGTGATTATAAAATAATTCTAACCTAATGATAAACATACTAGAATTTTGTGTCATGGGGATTTTGCACAGGGAATGGGTGTGTTTATGTTTCTTTTATAGTATGCCTTCTCGTTGCACGGGAGTTTTCTTCAGATTGGTGGGAAAGCCTAATGCATTCTACTCCCGTCCCACGACCAATTTATCCTGTCACGGGAGACTTTTGGCGAGCGCCCTGTGGCATTTACTTGCTCGTCCCGCGCCCTTAATGCGGCAAGATGTCCGAGAGAGGAGAAAAAGGATATTTTCTTTTATAATTCTTAATTATTAATGTTCATATATTAAAAATTAACGTGGCTATAAAACGTTTTTCATACCAGTTCTATCTCTACCCAACCCTGGACGACTCTTGGTCGCCGGTCCAGTACTAACCAGGACGAATGCGTGTTTCCTCTCCAGCTTAGAGTGGGGCGGTTTATGGTCTGGCTCGTAGCCTATCAGGCCCCTCGTTGGGCTGCCATATGACGTTGGGATTTCGTCCAGGCCCGTGGCTGTTGGATTCTATTCTTAAAGTGTGTTTCTGGGTAAGTTTGATTCACGCCTCAGGGTACGGTTCCCCAAGGATTTCGCTGGGACGAAATCCCAACGTCAATTTTGTATATTTGCATAGGTCTTAACCCTTTCAACAGGAGACCTGTACCCTTATTCCAGTGCTGTTGACATTATGTTCTAAACAGGTGTTTCAAAATGTTTTCATGAAAAGTCTGTGCACCTTTTATCTTATGAAGGTAAATGCAAAAACAAAGCAAAACAAAAACTATAGTTCAGAGGTCTTTCACTGGGAAGAAGTAGCTTGATTTATAAGTTGCATTTTAATTATCTTTTAAAAGATTTTATTTATTTATTTTTTAGGGAGAGGGGAAGAGACGGAGAAAGAAAGGCAGAGAAACAGCAATGTGTGGTTGCCTCTCTCACACCCCTACTGGAGACCTGGCCTGAAAACCCAGGCATGTGCCCTGACTGGGAATTGAACTCGTGATCATTTGCTTCCTCAATCCACTGAGCCACAGCAGCCAGGGCTTAAAGTTGAATTTTAAATCATGAGATTTTTCTAGTGTGCCTCTACATGAGTGACCCCTTTTGGCAATTTTACTTAGACTCCTCTGTAGAAAATCTTTCACATGAACCATATCCTTAAATAAGTCCAATTATAAAAGAAAATGAGCAATGTTCTTATTACCTCTAATTATCCTGTAAGTCCTAAGTCCCTTCGCTGGTTTCAGTGGACAGGCTTCTTCACTGGGACAGAAAAATAGGTAGCAGTTGGGTAGTCTAGCTGTTTTTCGAGTGTCGAAGATCATCAAGTTACATGCTTTGTCCCCTGCAACGAAAGGTTTCATAAGCATATTTTGAAACAGGATTTTCTGGGGAGTATGGCAAGCAGGAAGAACTTCATTTTTTCTGGTGTCCAACACAAACACTTTGGTTCACTTGCTTGCTGACCGCTGAATCATTTCCTTTCCCTCAGTTTAGTCAATTGAAGCAATGTTTAAAGACATTAGGTTTAAAGATCCGAATTAAGGTCCTTTTGGCAAAACCAATTTTTAATAGTACATTTAATTCTTTAGAAATAAGCTTTCTGTTTGCTAAAATAGCCACCAAAATATACTGACTTTGCAATCTTTACACAACTCTCAGTTGAGTTGGGCGTTAAGAAATGGCTCAAACCTGATGATTTCATATATCCCTTGCATCCTGAAGGCATCTCACACACCTATGAAGCCAGGAGCCTGGCTTTCTTAGGTAGCATCAGTAAATTCAGCATCCTACCTACTATGCCTCCTTCCACAAAGAATCTGAGTACTATATGGAGTGTGAAGTCTATTCCTTATTTTTATCACTGTCATTCTTCTTGTGGTTCTTTCTTAATATTTCTCCTCTTCCTTATCACTTTTGCTTTTGTTTTCCTTCCTCACTTTTCACTCTTAACTTTCATGTCTAGCTTCTCTTTCTCTTATGTCCAATAGAAATCATTGTAATTATCATGGCCTAGAGTTGGCTTTGACCTCAGTCTGATGCAGTCTCACAACAAAAGAGTTCCGATGCTCAGGAAATTCCAAGGGTTTTAGGAGCTCTGCACCAGGAAGCAGGGACAAAGACCACATCATCCTTCCTTCCTTTCTCCCTCCCTCCCTTCCTTCCGATACCACAACCATTACAGGAAAAAAAAAAAAAAATAGGAAGATCTAAGAGAAAACAAGATTTTGTTGGCTAATAAGTCAAGTAAGAATCACTAGTCCAGCATTCACTAATTCTCCTAGGCTCTGAGGGCAAGGCCTTATCCATCTTATTGTCCTATCCCCAGAATGCATTAGTGTTCAATAAATTTAGGGTTGGTTTTTTTTTTTTTTTTTTTTTCATTTAGGGAATTGGGGCAGGTCCACAAACAACTGAAAAACAACCACTGCTTCACTTAGATACATACTTCCCTTTTCAGGTAATAGGGTTGGAACCTGAAATGTGCAAAGGCATGGTTTAAACCTGTGGCCGTAGTTTCCCTCAGAGTCATACGAGTGGGTCACACTAAATGACTTCCCATACCCCTTAGCATCCTAGAAGCTTCAATCAGTTGCCAGTTCCTTCCTGACTCACTTTATGTCACTGGCTCCAGGGAAGGGAGACAAAATGGAGATTTTGTGTTTCCACTTAAAAATCAAATGCTGATTTTCCTATGGACTGAATTAGGCATTTTTTCTTGTCTCAACTCCCTTTCTCTGTTTAAATGTTCTTTGTAATATCCTGTTGTATTGCAACACTCCACAAGGCTGGCAGCTAAGCATTTAAAGAACATTTTTCTGTCAATATCCTAGATGCCTGTTAGAACCCAGCACTGATGGTTCTCAACTTTTTTATACCCACACACCTGAGTGATATACATGCACACTCATCAGGAACTTTGCCTCACTTAGGGGAGGGGAGGGCACACTTGCGGAACATTCCCGGGGTGAGTTTGTCACCCACCTTTCTATCCCATTGAGAATCACTAGTATAAACTCTTGAGCCATGTCAACCAGCTACTCAGGTCACAAAACAAGTGGCATAAAGGGCTGCCAAGGAGCTACTCCTTACCCGATATGTTTTTTGTTGAACAGCAAGAATTAATGCAGTCTTCTTGAGTTAATGTATGTATGGGCTCACTGCCTCTGATTCCCTTAGTAAGAGATGACTGGATGTCAATGACGACTTCTTCTAGGCTCTGGACAGGACAGTTATGACTGGTGGACAGCCTCACTGTCAGGAAACAAATGATTACGGAAGTGTAGGTCAAGGTCCGTTCTTCTCCGGACAACATTTTAAATTTCAGTATAGCTTTAGTCTTCAAAGGTCAAGGATAAGCCTCCCTCTGGTCTTAGTTTGCTTCAAGAAGATTGCACAGATGATGGAATTTCTCTCTAGAACAACAACAAAAAAATCATCGATGAGTTGTATTTCTTTTAGCAAATCTAGAAAAGATACATTTCATTTCAAGTCAATGTAAATGACTCACAATTTATAGGGCAGAAATAAACAAGCATTTGTATTCATTCCACTTTTAATAGATTTGAGACAAGCTTTTGTTAAAAACTTGGCAAAGAACTAACCAACATGTATACTATGCTGTCACCACTTGAAAGCTGACAAGCGTCTGCGAAGAAAGAGGTAGAAACAGTGGGTCTGCCTTCCTCTTGTTGCCTCTCCTAACCAGAAGGACAGAGGACACAAAATCTCTAGTCACCGATGAAGCAGTGATAATCGGTTTGGGCATATTTCCTTTCCCATAGTTAACAATTAGAGTTTTTAATCACCCACTGGGTGGCGGGCAATGTTTTAAGAAATTTACATACATTGTCCTATTTGGTCCTAATACTAGCTCTGCAAAAAAGCTATTATTTTCCTCTTTTTATAGACGAGGAAAATGAGGCTGCTTTTCTTGTTGCTTCTTCTCTTTAAGTATCAAACCAGAGGCAAGTAACCCTAACAACCTAATTCTAGGCATTAGCCAGTCAGCAGGGGGATATTATGGCTCAGTTGAAGGAAAATTTAGAGGCAGGTGTTCTTTTTGACATTCCTAAAAACTCAAAATCACACTATGTAGAATGCCAACTCCACTGGTAATTTGGTTCCTTGAGGAATAATATAAATAAATGTTAACCTGTCAATGCAATACCATAAACTATCCTCATCCACTCACCCCACATTTCCAGAATGCAAATTATTCACTGAATGATAGCCTAGAGCAGAATTACTGCTTCTTTAGGGTTTCTTTGGGGGGGTGAGGGTGGGGTGGGGGTTAATGAACTCTTTGGTAGCCAGGTAAGGTTTAGGATCTCTTCTGAGAGACATATTTTAAAATGCATACAATGAAATATAAAGGACTACAAAGGAGCCAGTTACATTGAAATATAATTATCAAAGTAGTTTGTTAAATAAGCCCACAAAACTCTGACAAAAGAAATCAAAGACAATCTAAATAACTGGAGATCTATTCCACGTTCATCAATATTGTTAACACACCAGTTCTTCGCTGCTTGATCCATGCATTCAACACAATCCCAATCAAAATCCCAGCGAGTTATTTTGTAGGTCTCAACAAACCGATTCTGCAGTTTACATGGAAATGCAAAGAAGGCCCAGGATAGCCAACACAACACTGAGGAATCAAGTTGGAGAACTGACACTTCCCAACTTCAATAATCAAGACAGTGTGGTGCTGGTGAAAAAATAAACGAATGGACCGATGGAACAGAAGGGAGAGCCCAGCAACAGACCCACACAAATACAGCCAGCTGATCTTCAGCAATGGGGAAAGGATAGCCTTTTCAAAAATGGTGCTGGAATAACTGGACATCTACATGCAAAAAAAAAAAAAAATCTTTCACCCTTCACAAAAATTAACTTAAAATAGCTTATAAATCTAAATGTAAAAATGCAAAACTATCAAACTCCTAGATTATAACATAGGAGAGTATCTTTGTGAACTTAAAATAAGCAATGACTTTTTATACACAACACTAAAAGCACACTTCATGAAAGAGAAAAAACTGGTAAGTTGGATTTCATTGAAATTAAAAACTTACCTGTGCAAGGCACCGTTAACAAAAAGGCAACCCACAAACTGGGATAGAATATTTGCAAAACACATATCTAGTAAGGAGCTGGTAGCCAAAATATACCAATTAACTCTTAAAATTTAGCAATAAGAAAACAAACAGCCCAATTAAAAATAGGCAAAAAACAAAAGCCTGCAAATATGTATAGTAACTTTATTGATAATTGCCCAAAACTGGAAGCAACCCAGATGTCCTTCCACTGATGAAAGGATAAAGAAATTGTGGTACATCCATACAAAGGAATGTTATTCGGCAATAAAAAGAAAGAAACTATCAAGCCACAAAAAGGCATAGAGAAAACTGAATTGTCTATTGCTGAGTGAAAGATGGCAGTCTGAAAAGGTACATTCTGGAGAAAGCAAAACTACACTGGCAACAAAAAAAAATTGCTGGAGCACAGGAGAGCTTTCGAGCGGTGAAATGATTCTATATGATACTGTAGCGATAGGTACGTATCCTTCTATTTTTCAAAACCCACAAAACTGTACAACTGTACAAAGAGGGAACTCATAAACAGATACTGTAGAAAGTGAAAAACAACAAAAATAGCTTAAAAGCCAAGAAACCAAACTGACCTGTCTATGGGAATAGAGCACGCGTCCAAAGCTACCTTGCTAACTGTCATGCCCAACTTTTGCAACGATAAGATAATAAATAACATTCATATTTCTCCCGTGCCAGTCTCTATACTAAGCACTTCGCATGACGAATCCTAATGAGACAGATCGCATTATTGTCCCCATTCTTTAGTTAAAATAAAAACAGCTGCGTATTATATGTGCTTCCTAATCTATCAGATAACAAATGGTGGTATGTTCAATAACTGCCATAATTTTGAAATAGTGCCGAATGTGAGTGATACTTGGAGATATGTGCAGTAAGTAATTTGATATAAAAATATCAGTACTTTCTACTGGTGGCCAAACAGCTACCTTTAACCCTACCTTTTACCTACCTGCCTCTTAAAGGAAATGCTACATTTCAGTTAGAAATCAGTAAAATAATAAATTTTCCCCCCGACGTTCACAGACTTTCTGAAAACTATCCATGGCCTCCCCAGGTTAAGAAGCCAGGCAGGAGTTAACCTTTTATGCGGCCACGGTTTGCAAGTTGTTCTTCGGGTCCTAAAGAAAACAAACCAAGAACGAAAGAGGAAATCCAAGGCAGTGCTTTACTTTGAATGGCTTCTGACAGAATCTCTCCTGAAGTTTTGCAAGGAAACCTGGGCTGCGCTGCGGGGACAGGGCAGCAGCTGTGTTCTCAGTATGCAACGTCTTCATAGCGCCTAGACAGCGAGAAGTACTGAAGAGTTGATCTCATTAAAAATACTCAGCAATTAGGTAAATTAACCTTCCAAGCCCTTATTATTTAGGCCTTAAAGGTCTAAAGTCAAGTTGAGCCTCGTTGGAAGACGGCGGGAAAAGGATTCAGGTGGGACGGAGAGGAAGCGCCTGGGCTTGGACGCCGGCTTACCACCGTCGAACAGACGTGTACTTAACTAAGGCAAATACTGGAAATCACTTTACTCACGAAATAATCTGATCAACAAACACCCCCCACCCCCGCAGAGTATTAGACCATTAGTAGGTTCGAGCGTGAGTACAGGGCACAAATCGTAAAAGGAAAAAAATGGGAAAACTTCCCTTCCTTCGAGGAAATACAGGTCGCTCGCGCCACTGTCCGCCGGTGCTGGTGACGCCGCGGGGCCAGGGCCACTCGCCGCCGGGGCTCCGGCCTGAATGGGAGGCGCCCCGGGCGCCGCGGCCGCAGGGAGCGGGCGGCCCTGCTCCGCGCCAGCCTGGTCCTCCGCTGCCCGGGACGGGTGGCGGAGCCGCGCCGCAGACCAGGAGGGGAGGCGACTCTACCTGGGGGGTTGGGGGGTTGGGAGGGGAGGCCGGGGACGCCTTTACCTGGCGCCGAGGGGACCCCGGAGCCCCTGAGGCCCACCCGAGCGAGGACGCCCCGACGCGCTCGCGGGGCAGCGGCGGCGACTGCGCGCGGGGCTCTCGGTGCAGCGGCCGGGGATGCTCCGCAGCTCCCTCCTGGCCAGCTGGCTGGTGGTTCGCGAGTTCCTGCTTCCGTCGCAGCAGCCGAAAGTTTGCGGGGGGGCTCGGAGGGGGGCAGGGCACATTCCTGCCCTGCAACCCGGAGCTGCTTCCCAGCAACCGCGAGCGTGGTCCTCTGGGCACAGGCGGGGGACGCGAACCTCTCCCAGCGGGGGCTGCAGCTCCCGGCGGCCGCGCCGCGGAGAGAGCCCTCGTCCCACGCGGCCCTCGCCCCACTCACCCACGCGCGGACCCGAGGCCGAGGGCGCGGTGAGGGGGCGTGGGCGCGACCCTCGTGGGTGCCGGGAGTCTGCAGCTGTGCCTTCTCGCTTCCCAAGGCCAGAGAACACACGTGTATGTACACAGGAGGCAAGTCAAACTACCAAAATGTACGTGCAGTGAAAAGTCTGGTTCGCACCCGTGTCCTGGTCAGTTCCGTCCTCAGAGGCAAAATCACTGAGAGCAGTTTCTCCACAGTAAAGAATTTACAGTGCATTCTATCTGGGGCGTAGTAATGGGAACGTATTTCGGTAACCGGAGGCTTGAAGTGTCCTCAGTTGGAGTTGGCATTTCTTTTTCCAAAGGAAAAATGTTTAATATAAAGATTCAAGATTCACATTATGGTAAATGTTAAAGCTAAACATCCTCCTGATAAGAGTTCAACTTTTGCATTTTTTTTCTATTTAACTTATCCTAAGAATTGGTAATTCTTGAGTTAAATATTATGCGCAAGTCAGGCCTCACAGAAGACATTTGGACTCTGCAGGATTTACTGTTTATAGGTATAATGATTTAAAAAACAATGGTGTCTGTTATAGTTATTAAAATTGTATCCCTACCACTTGCATAGTGACTGGTACTTAAGAGCTATTCAGTAAATATTTAAAGTATATTTGTTGATTGAATGAGTGGAAAAGAACTATTAGGAAGTGTATTTTTAATCAGTGCTCACTCCACCCCACCCCTATGTACACGCAAACAAATGCAACGTTATTAAACCATTGACACTTAACTTGCCAAGAGGTCTTACCTTTGACAATATCTCCACTTTGGTACGTGTGAAAGAGCTTTCAAACCTAAAGCACTTTGCAATTGTAGATTATTATTCTAGCCTGAGAAAGGCAGCTGCTGTTTCCTAGCTTTTACCAATAGCTACACGAAGCATATGTGGACAGACTGCCTGTGAATAGTGGCCCGTTGTGTGAAACTAACTCTTAACTAGCTGTACACAGAGGACGACCTACTCTTGAATTACAATAATATTGCAAAAACTTGGTTTTAAAGAGCTATCAAAGACAAGGAAATTCCACAGTGATTTTCCATTGGAGTGATTTTCCTGATACAACAAGAGACTGATGTACTTAGTAGATTTTCTCTCTGCCGATGATATACTTGAGGGCCCAAGGTATAGAGAGGTCACAGTCTTTGAACCTCCTCATAAGGAGTGTCCATACTAAGCACTAAGTGACCTTTGCCTCACTTAGAAACTCCAGACTCAGTGTTTTGATACAATGAATCTGTATCATTGATATTACGGATTCAGTTATGACACTGAACATAATTAAAATGATGATTAATAATGGAAACCATGATTAAAGAACTTTTCTATCAACATGAATGAGGGGTTTAAATTAGCAGTTATATTCGTTGATTCCTCATTGCCTGAAGAGATTACTTATTCTCTTCTCCTGAGACTGAATCCCATTTCTGTGGAGGCACATTTTTTAAAAAAGTGTTTTATCCAGAAAACATGTATTAAGCTCCTGTAGGGGAAATGAAAGCCCAAGACACAGAGTCTGCCTTCAAGATGCTTACAGAGTGGTAGGGGAGACAGACATAAATCAATGCTTGTATAAAGAATAAATGTCATGATAGAAGATGTTAACTAAAGAAGTTCAGAAGAGGGGCATCTAATGTGGACTTCTGGGAGGAGGTGCATAAGTTCAAACACTTTTTTAAAAGACAATTTTTAGAGCAGTTTTAGGTTCACAAGAAAACTATAGGGAAAGTGCAGAGGTTTCCCACATACCCTCGACCCCCCCCACATACACAGCCTTCCCCATTATCAACACCCCCACCGGAGAGGTACATTTGTTACAACTGTACATATTTAAAGTCCATATTTTGTCTTCTGCTCATTTGGTGATGTACATTCTATGGTTTGGACAATGAGCAATGACATGTATCCACCATCACACTGTCATACAGAGTATTCTCACTGCTCTAAAAATCTTTCGTTTCAGCCTATTTATCCCTCTCCACGTTACCCCAAACCCGGCAATCACTGATCATTTTATTGTCTCCATGGTTTTGCCTTTTCCAGAATGTCATATGGGTGGATCAGTATTTAGCCTTTTCAGAGGCAATTGTGAATAAAGCTGCTATAAACGCCTAGTGCAGGTTTAGTGTGGATATTCATTTTCAACAGGTTGAGTCTGGAAGGATGAAGTTCAGTTAGCTAGATGAAGCGATGAGGCTAAATATTCCAGACAGACAAAACAGCACGACTATTCAAGATTCAGGGAACTCCATCCTGAAGGTTGGCACGAAGGTTGCCAGTGTGCATAGAGGAGTAGAGTGGCTGCAGTCAGTGTGTGAAGGTCCTCATATGCTAAATTTTAAACTGTACTCTGAAGACATGGTGAGTTATTGAAGCATTTTAGTAGGGCAATGACATATCCAGAGACCTAATTAATATTACAGAAAATTCTCTCTGCCAGCCACATGTAGGATGGGTTGAGGAGGTAACACCAGAGTCTTTCTGTTTTCTAAGAAATGGAGGAAATGAGAGGACCTTGAACAGGGCATAGAGATGGAAGGGAAATTAAGATGAGAGACTCTAGACTTGTGGCCGGTTGATGTGGGGGTTAGGGTAAGTAGATTCCTGGCTTCGGGACTGCATGGGTGGACTGCCAGGCAACATAAAAGTATAAAGGGAGGAGCTAGTCAGGAGTAGGTTAGAAGCATTGAGAGTTTTAGAACAGTTGACTCCTGCCCTGGCTGGTGTGACTTAGTAGATTGAGTGCCAGCCTGTGAACCGAAAGGTCACCGGTTTGATTCCCAGTCAGGGAACATACCTGCGTTGCAGGCCAGGTAGGGGCTTTTGAGAAGCAACAGATCGATGTTTCTCTCACACATAGATGTTTCTCTCCCTCTCTTTCTCCCTGCCTTCTTCTCTCTCTAAAAAATAAATAAAATCTAAAAAAAACCCCACTTGATTCCTGGTTTTATCACTTATTAACTGTGTGATGAAGCACACTCATAAATAATAATTCCCTGTTTCTCTTCCACCCTCTTCCTCTTCAGCCTCAGATAACTGCTAATCTGTTTCTGCCTCTATAGTGCCCCTTTTGGATATTTATGTGAGTGTAAATGGAATCTACGATATGCAGTCTTTTGTGATGGACTTTTTTCACATTGCATGTTTTCAAGGTTTATCCCTGTTGCAGCATGTATTACTACTTCATTTCTTTTTGGGAGGCAATAATACTCTATAGTATGGATATAACACATTTTATTTATCCATTTATCAAAAACAAAAACCCAGCGGTGGCATAGGAGTCCTCAGCCCCTGTCCCCTCAGAAAGATCAACAATTAGAAAGCTATTCATGAACAAAAACAGTTCTGGGAGAGCTCTGGAGTACACTTAAGAAACTTAAGCAACACAGCAGAACAACAACAACAACAAAAAAAAACCTTGAGAATAATAGCACAAAAAAAGAAGGAAGACAGCTTCATTTTGTCTTCATCGTCCCACTCCCCAAGTCAGTATTGCTTAATGCCAAGAAGGAACTTGCCAGCTAGAGAGAGTTCCCTTCACTGAGATAGGAGGAGCTAGGTGAAGCACCAGCCTTTTGGGGCACCTCACTTGGACTGGCAAAGCTGAGGCATATAGACATGGCTAGGAATAAAGAAGAAAATCAAGGGCTACAAGGAATGACTGAGGTGCCTGGTGACCTGCTCTGCAGACAAACCCAGCAAATTGCACCACTGAAGAGACCAATGGCTAGCACAGGTGCCACAAAGGCCCTGCAGATTTCACAACTATTACCCCACAGGTATTTCTGTTTGCTCCTGACTGATGCCCGATTCCTTCCCTGCTTTCTCCCCTGCTACAGAACCACACTGGCAACCAGTGTAGGCTTCTGTGGCTGCATGAGTGCAAGATGCCAGCCTAGACCCCTGTAGTTGACCTCCACTGCTGTGTACACACTTTCAGCTAGCCCCTCCAGCAGTATATCTGAGGTATTGCAGGCCTGATACCCATCAGCAGTCTCCACTGTAGTGCATACACCTGAGGGAATTGTGTAGCCACAAGAAACCATACCAATAGCCCCTCCCTCCTCCACACACACATACACACAGCTGCTTTTGGGCCTGGATCTGGCTTTGTCCGCTATCACTGGCCTGTACCACTGCACTCACCTGCAGCTAGCCCTTCCAACTGTGCACCTGCATACCTCTGGAGAGACCCCTGTCCTCTGTGCCCTTGGCAAGAGCCAGCAGCCATGGCAGTGCACATCAACAACTGGAGACCCTACAACTGCCCGTGAGCATGTAGTCGGCACTAGAACTTGCTGCGTTCCCCGGCCCCTTCCACTACTGTGTGTCTGCAGCCTGCCCCTCCCTCTACATAGGCACCTACTGCTGGCCCTCTGCAACCGAACCTGGAGGTGCCATGAAAGACTCCTATAGACATTCAGCCACTGAAAATATCCCACAGTGCTTGCCAAGGCCCACAGAGTAGTTGATTCTGTGGATTCCTGTGGCCTGAGCCAAAAAGACATCATGCCCCCCTGTGCCCTGTACCACCACATGTCCCTGCACTTGGTGCCCTATAGCACTGGGGACACGACATGCTCCAGTGTGCCTCCACCTGCAGGTGAGAATTTCCCCTTACTGAAGTCAGTCCACAAAGTCTGGAGGAGATGACTGCTTCTTCCAATGTGCAGACCCCACTCAGGGATACAGGGGTCACAAAGAATCAGGGAACTATGTTTCCACTAAAGGGATACAGTGCACTTCCAGTAACCGGCCCCAAAGAAATGGAGTTCTAGGAACTGCCTGACAAAAAATTCAAAATAAACGTTTCAAAGATGCTCAGAGAGCTGCAAGAGCACACATTACTGAACAAAGAAAAATGGAGGTTTGGATGCCTGTCACCACAAAAGCCAAACTTGTGAGGTGGGTGCTGATACAAAAGGAGAAGTGTTTGTTCAGACGCTGCGCTGTCTTGGAGAATGAGGGTCTCCCCGTCTCAAAGCTCATCTCCTCTGCAAAACCCAGACAAAACCCAGCCATTCTCAGCAAGACCAGAACAAAAGGAAGGGCCCAGAATTACGGCCCCATTTTAAAATACCATCCCATGGGGCCCTAGGCAGCTACTAAACGATCATCCAGGTGGCTTAGCTTGTTCTCAGCTGCTGTCCACCTTCAGGCTCCCTCCTGGAGGCTGCATGTGGAGCCGGTACAGCCATGGCCATGCAGCTGCTCTGGCCTAAAGGTCACATGCTCCCAAATGGAGAGCACCCAAACACACCGGCAAATGCTTAACCAGGTCAGAGAGAGAGAAAGAGAAAGAGAGAGAGAGAGAGAGTCCCTCCCGGATGCTATGGGTCATGTGACTGCTAAGTGAGGGACGAGCAAGAGACAGCAGGTCCCAAGCAGTGAGCAATGAGTAAGAGAGCAGAGCTGGTCCTAAGCAGCAAGTAAAGAGCAAGAACGGGGAGAGTTTCTTTGTTCCCCTGGGGCTATATTCATTTTCGGTGTGGGCTGGACCAGGTGCTTTCTCAGAAAGACAATCAACTTCCTAAAATTTCACACACTTTTGGTAAGTCCACCTTCCAACCAATCCCTTCTTTCCCCAGAAAAAAGGGTCCAGAACCTCCTCCTGCCGCCATTCTGGTTTCTATAGCCATATGCTTGCCTTCCCCTGGTCCCACCCTCAATCTGGTATGGAAGGCTGAGGGCAAGGGCTTTTCCCCTTATCCTATTATCTTTCTCGCTTTTGGCCTGCTAGTGGACCTACCCATTCATCTTTCCATCATTCTGTGTGCACTTGGGCCCTGTCCATTCACATTTCCAGCTTTCAGCACACTCAGTCTAAGAACTTCCCTCTCCCCTGACTGGGGTGGCTCAGTTGGTTGAGCATCCTCCTCAGTTCCCAGTCAGGAAACATGCCTGGGTTGTGGGCCAGGTCCCCAGTGCGGGGATACATTTGAGAGGCAACTGACTGATGTTACTCTCACACATTGATGTTTCTCTCCCACTCTTTCTCACTCCCTTCACCTCTCTCTAAAATAAATAAATAAAATCTTAAAAAAAAGAACCTCCCACTGCTGCCATTCTGCCACCATTCTGCCAGTGGGAAGAGACTCCCCTACTCCTCTGGGCCCTGAGGCTGCCTGGCTTCCCTGTCCTCCAGGCCTTACCCAGGAAGCTCCACTAACTCTGAGGGAATGCTCTTCTGTGGCTGGGACAAACCACAGCTCCCACTGCGGGAGGCAGCACCCTGCCACTCCTGGTGTCCTCCAGGGTTCCTGCTGCCTGGGGGGCCAGGCATTGCGCCACCAAGATGCTGTGATCAGCCGAGCTTCCAGGCTCCTTGCCCCACCCTCAGAGGGTGCTCCCTTCTGCATACAGCTTGTCATAGGTGCCTTAGCTTGGCTTGTTGAGAAGCAGCAGCAAAAGAGCTTGTCCACTGGTAACAAACACAGATAAGTAATTTAATGACATCAGTAAACCAATACAAGAAGAAAATGAGAAGTTCAAAAGAGATAAAAAGCATAAAAAAGTCAAAAGTAATTTTGAAGCAGAATACATTGAACTGAATAATTCAACAGAGGACATCAACAGCAGACTTGACTAAGTAGGAAAAAATATCAGTGAGCTAAAATTAGTGCAGAAGACAGATCAATTGAAATTATGCAATCTGAGGAACAAAGAGAAAAAAGAGTGAGAAGGAATTAAAAAAAAGGCTATGGGACATATGGAACACCATTAAGAGAAACAAAGTAGGTGCCATTGGAGTCACAGAGGAAAAGAGAAGGAGATGGGGTAGAAATTTCGCTTAAAGAAATAATGGCTGAGAACTTCCTTAAGTTCTGGGGAGAGATTTGGATCTCCAAGTTAATAAGGCTAATACATCACCTCAAAATTTCAACGCAAAACAGTCTTCAGCAAGACAAATTACAATAAAACTGTTTAAAATCAAAGACGGAGAATTTTAAAAGGATCTAGAAAAGTAACTTTTTTTATACAAAGGAAGCTTCCTAAGGCTATCTATCAGTTGTGTCTCAGCCAGAGATCTTGCAAATCATTAGTGAACGGGATGACACATTTATCAATTCCTTAGTTGATGGAAAGAATATAATATCCCTTTTAGAATGAAATGTTCATCTAAAAGGAAGCATGAAAAATGTCATCACATCAGCATCGAGTAGATATAGAACACAGGATACATATGCTTTGATGTGGAATAATAAGAGCTAGAATATGAGTTATGCGTCCCCCTTTTATCTCCTCTCTCACCCACCCCAGATGAGGGCAGATATGGGAGGGAAGAGAAGGGCTCTCCAGGAGGACATGGTCACATTGCTTAGCAGGCCCTTCCCATCAGACTGGTGGATTGTGTAAACCTCAAGACTAGGCAAAGGCCACCTCCTAGGAGTTTACTCTGATCTCTCAGGTAGTTTTTAGTTCTACATAATCCCACAAAATATTGAATTTACATTCATTTACACCCCCCCACCCCGTATTGTAATGCTGAGTAGAGGAAAGAGCCTGCTGTTTGAAATAAAGCAGTACTAAATACTAATTCTGCCTGGGGAAGTTACCTGTTTGGGGCCTCAGTTGTTGTGAAAAATAAGATAAAATAGGGGAAATGTCTGTGATATAGAATAGAAGGGACTCAATTATTTAGTGAATTTGGCACTCCTTCTGAAATTATATTCATGTGTATAAAATCTCAGGGCATTTGCTTGAAATTTCTTGACGCAAACAATATAAAATGAGTCTCAAAGTTCTGAGAATCTCAGACCCTACCAACTCCTCGATGGCACTGCATTGCTAGGTCACGTTCTTGACCTGCCCAAACTGGCAGTTTCCGTTTCGCATTACCCTATATTCTTTTCTTGCCTTTGCTTGTTTCAGAATGGCAGCTTCCTGATCATTGTCAAGGTCCCCAGAAAGTGACTGTAGTGGCATTCACTTTCCTTTGAAGATGCACACACACATTTGTGTCTCATTTCCATCTCCTTTCATCATTTAGTATTTTTTTGTATGTTTGTCCACTGCCACACTCCAAGCTTTCAGACCTGAAACAGGAGCCTTTGCAGTCAGACAATTGTGGATTCGGGTCCTAACTCTACCTAGCACCTCTCTTTATCTGTAAAACAAAGTTTAAAAAAAAAAACACATCCATTTTGTAAAGTTCTACAGATAGGGATACAGTGACTAATGTGTATATGATGCTTAAAGGTGACGAATCAGTACACCAGGAAGGAGCTCACTCTTTGGGGTGTGTCTGGTTTTCAGGCAGTTTGGCCCTTTAAGTAGGCGTCGCCCTAGTTTCCTGCGCAAGTCTCCCCGCCCACGCTGGGGCAAGGGGCGTGGCCCTCTAACCCGGAACTGACGGCCGCGCGCAGCCCGCCCAGCCAATCCGCGTCCCGGAAGGAGCTAGTCGGCGGCGCTTGAGCGAGTGAGTGAGAGCGGTACTGCTTGCCGGTGGAGGGCGCGGCTGAAGCCCCGTGTTCTCCGCCTCCCTCTCCTTGGGATTCCTTTAAGGAAGGCGGGCGAACAACGTGCAGCCGTGCCCCTCCGCCTAGCGCGTCTGTTCCCCAAATAGAAGCTCACCATTCCCATCGCCGGCGCCCCTACGTGGGCTGAGCGCACCTCCCGCACGCCGCGGCCCCGCTGCGGCGCCCTGACTCGTAGCAATCCTGTCCTGGTCCCTGTCCCTGCCCTGTCGCCCCGCCGCCGGAACGGTGACCGCCAGTCCCACCGTTCTTCCGCTGCCGTCGCTGCCGGCACCATGGGCAGTGAGCAGAGCTCCGAGGTCGAGAGCCGACCCAACGATCTGAACTCCTCAGGTCGGTGCCCTAACTTCCACCCTCCTCCAGCCAGTCTTGTCGGCGTGCGGAGCGTGCTGCCTCCCAGCCTAGTGGGTCTGGGACCCGCGGACTGGAACGCACAGAAAACCTTCACCGTGCTTTTTTTTTCCCCCTTAAAAAAAAAGTCCTAACCTTGAATCCCCTGATGGATATGAGTGCCTGTTACAGCGAGCTAAACCAGCATAGGCACCCATACCCATTATTTATTTTCAAAACAGCTGTTTCTCCCAGCCTTAGCCTGTTTAAAAGATGACCTGATTGATTATTGGCTTTGGTACTCAGACTGACTTGGTGACACTTGGTTCTCACAGTGGATGGATCGTAGACAGGACCTCTAAGAACAGGTTCCTTCTTAAAAATGGGCCTTAGAGGTTCCTTTTCAGAAGGGATGTGTGACAGGTGTACAACCTTTTAACCCTTGGATGCGTTAAGTAAAGTACCAAGAGACGTTTTTTAAAGAGCAATAAAAGTAGCAGAGATTCTGGAAGAGTGAATGTCATGCCATGGGAGACTCTAGCCTCTAGGAGGCAGGGCAGTTCTGTGGCATTCCTGGACCGACCTTTGAGAACCTGACTGTTGAGGTTGGAAATACTACTTTGTAGAGTGTAAAATACTTCAAAGGTGTGTTCTGGCCCCAACCAGCAAGATATATGGGGAGTGGAGGATGGTTTGGGTTAAGAAGTCCTTGGTGGTTTAAATCACTTCCTACCAAGTAGATTACATTTTCCTGAGACCTGAAATTGACCACCCCTAGCAATCCTCCAAGTTCCTTAATTTTGCCTCAGCCTAGAAGGGGTCTACTGATTATTTTTTTACCTTCTGGACTAATGCCTGTAACTTTAAGGGTGAGGCGGTGGTGCCTGAGGAATACACCCATTATCTAGGGTTGAGTATCAGGGTTTTTTTGTTTTTCCCATAAGTAGGACCTGTTAAACATACTTGGTTTGCTGTGATGGGTGGCTAGACAGATTTGCAACTGCTGTGTCACAGGGATGGGTCATGTATACCAACAATTTGTAGACTCCAGTTCCCTTCCTGACCTTTGTGTGGTGCTGTTGACCTTGGACAAATCACAGCCAAATTTTTACCCTTATTTCTTCATTGGTTAAATAGGGACAGACATAGAGAAGATCAAAGAATTAAAAATTAAAAACACAGTCTGCTGTTCTTTTGTGTGTTGAATAGTAAAATATTTTAAATTGCAAAAACAATTTCATATATATTCCTTTAATGTTTGAGTTTTTTTAACTACTATTGAAAATAGAGGTCCTCCTGCCTCATGTCCCTTCCCCGAGCCCCCACTGCAGGATAAATCCAGTCAGCATTTTTTTTGTTGTTGTATAAAAATATTCTGTTTGTTGACTACAGTGAAACAGCTTTAGTGAGACAGAGGTGACTAAAATAATTTTATTTTCAGTGACTCCTTCTCCAGCTAAGCATAGAGCCAAAATGGATGACATCGTGGTTGTAGCTCAGGGCTCGCAGGCCTCACGGAACGTCAGCAATGATCCTGATGTCATCAAATTGCAAGAGATTCCAACCTTCCAACCACTTTTGAAAGGTAAGGGCTTGCATTTTGACTTATCTGGATTTGCTGGAAAGGTTTGCATAGCCCCACTACTCTCCCCAGATACCTGTGTGCCTCACTCACCTCCTTGAGGCCTTTGCTTAAATGGCGTCTTCTCCATGAAGCCTTCCATGACTGCCATATTTAGAATTGCAACCCTTTTCCCCGCCTGTTTTTCTCTGTTGCGCTTGTTCATCATTGACCTGCTGCATAGTTTATTTCATTACTGTCTGTACTTTTCTGCTGTATTAGAATGTGTGCTGTGTGACAGCATCAGTTCCACATGTCAATCCTCAGCACTTGGACTGGAGTTTGGTATAAAGTAGGATCTGAATAAATGAGTGAATGAACGATGTTGGAGTTGGCCCTCACCTGTTATGTGTCCATGAAAAGAGTTTTTCTTAGTCTGGACAATGGATAGACTAGTTCAGATCCATAGAGGAAAACTTCTGTGACCACTGATGAGCTTTTAATTATATAATTCTGGCAACCATAGTGTATGAGGGGAAAGTGTATATATTGAGGCGAGAGAGTGTATACAAGCCATCAGCCCTCCTGATTAGCGTGTATTGAGCTGGTTACCTTTTAATATGAATTTTATTATTCATTTAATAATTATATTTTATATTTTTATTTATATTACTAAGTATATTAATTTATTTTATTATTGTCATATCTCCATTAAGTAGTAGTGATGATGTTCTATTAATGGAGTGGGGTTTCTACTATAAGAATCTCTCTTTCTGTCTCCCTCTCCCCCAAAAGATTAGGATGCACAAAATGAACATAACGTCTTGGATTTTTTAACCTGGTACAATGTATAGTAATATAAGTCATCTTACATTTACATATCTATTTTATTTTTTTAAGATTTTATTTATTTATTGTGAGAGGGAGGGGAAAGGAGGGAGAAAGGGAGAGAGAGAAACATCATTGTGTGGTTGCTTCTCCTGTGCCCCCAGATGGTGACCTGGCCGGCAACCCAGGCATAACTGGGAATTGAACCTTTTGGTTTGCAGGCCAGTGCTCAATCCACTGAGCCACACCAGCCAGGGCTATATATCTATTTTAAAGGCCTCACTGTACACATATCATTCCTTTAATTCTTATGTCATTAAATACGTTTGAATGATTTGTGCTAGATCAGATATACAGCTGGCTGATAGAGAGGTTGAACTTGAACCTTTATCACTGATGTCAAATTCTGTAATAGTTACACTATTCCACACTATACTTAAAAAAACAAAAATATAAAAACAAATGGTACTTTATAGATGATCCATATATCATCCCATTCTTCCTAGTACTTCATCTGCTTTACTGATGAGGCTATAATACAGGCTTTTAGTCTGTTCCCCACAGTCCTTAGAGTTAGACTTTGGTAAACTCTTGTGGCTGTTACGTAAAGCAACATATTACATCCTGTTACCCGTCTTCTTGTTAGTTTTCATGATTTTGAGGATTGATGTGATTCTCCAAAGAAGCCAACATTAATGAAATTTCCATTTCACATATCCCTGTACAATAGTATTAAAAGAATAGCCTTTATCTTTAGAAACTTAGAGGTGGACACTGGTATTCTCTACTCCATCCCTTCTGGAATTGATTGCAGTACTGCTCACAGTCAGAATTTTCCTGGCTCTGTTTCCTGTTAGTGAATCCTTTCCTCTCCCAAAGTCTTGTACTCCTGGGTGAAGCCTTAAGTGACCAATTTTTGTCCCTACTTTAGGGAAATACTAAAAAAGAACAAAAACAACCCCTCCCCCGACCATTGAGATATATTTAATAATTTTCTGATACTATGTTTCTTTTTTAAGCATTTGAAATAATTCATTTTTTATGATAATAAATTGACCAATAGGGAAACATCTAGGAAAAGGCTTGGTGTTAAGGGAAGTTAACCTCACATTTAAAATGATCACTGGGAACCCTGAAAGTGAATAATTATTGTGGTGAAGCTAATGCAGTGCAACTGGACTTGGTTGCATTGATACCTAGGTTTTAATTGCTACTTGGCTGCCAACTAGCTGTGTTGCTCTGGTTTTGTTTTTTCACCTCTTTGAATTTTGGTTGTGGAGAACATTGAGAACAGGCACAAGAAAGAGGAAAGCTAGTGAGTAGCGGGTTGCAATTAAGAGATGATCTAGGATTTGGAAAGATAGAGAAATCACTTGGTGAGAGTGGCATGAAAATAGAAATGGCAACATGTGACAATGGCCAGACTGCAGGAAACAAACAAACAAAGCAAGTGAGCATTTAAGTTGATGCTCGTGTTTCACTGTGAAGTAGAAACATCTTGGGCAGTGATTAGAATAGATAGGCAAAGGGGACAACTGGGTGGAAATAATAAGTGTAATTGTGATCATCGTAATAGCTAATTCCCTCCCCCTATACCTGTGTACAATAGCTATTATTCTTTTCATTTTGTAGATTAAAACATTGGTGCTCAGAGCTTAAATTCAGTGCCTAAAATCACATGGCTGTAAGTGATAGCCCATCTTCTGATGGCTTCAGGACATCGAGTGTTTAACAATTTCATACATAGAATAAGACTCAGTTTCCAATTCTGGCAAAGCCTATTGTTCAGTTGCTAGGCTGTGATAGGAAATAGAGTGCTGGGTGTAAGGCTGTGCCTCCTGCATCGCCTGGTGATTTAAAGCCCTGCCGGCTGCCTGCTGTGGCCACTCATCACTGTTGCCTTTATACGCTAATCTCTTTTTTCCCTCTTTGCTGCTTTCAGGATAAGGCTATTTCTTGAAGTAGTAAAAGGGCCACACAGTGAGGGCTCTACCCCCCAGGTTTGATTTCAGAAAGCTTTTATTCAAGTTAATGACAGTTTATTCTTCCAAAACAATATATTCAAGTAGTACACAGAGTTCACTATTGTTCCATAATGTCATATGATGTAATGCTAACGCTGGTGGGCGATCTGCAGAGGCTGTGGGCTGGCGAGTTTGGGGCCATTTGTATGACTGAGGTAATGTTTGCATTTTTAATAAGCAAGCAGATTCTTTCTTTGGTCTTAACCCTTTTGGATAAGTGTACCAGAGTATAATTTATGCTCCATGCTAATGCCAAATATCTGCTCCTCTTTTTTTTT